>JACFYI010003767.1:9692-33370 GCA_014898755.1 Handroanthus guayacan
AAAAAAAAAAAAAAAAAAACCTCATGAGGTTTTGTGCCAATTAGAGTGAATACATGAGGGTAAATTGCATTTAACCGTATAAAATCATGATGATAATTTATAAAAACAATATAGTTTTATATTTATAAAATGAAATAAGTCTAGAGTTCAAAATGAGTTAATTCCATAAAATTTTTAGCAATTGGAGAATTGACAACCACTACAACTAGCCATTCGTCATCCCTAATAGAAAGGGGGCCAGGATTTCGTTAACCAATCAATTTATTAGAATTAAAATAATTTTATTTACTAGCTAATAATAGTCAAACGACAATTTTATGACCAATAAAAGAATTAAGATTTAAAGGTGCAAACATGTGCAGCACATGTGATTATACATATGAATTTCCTTCTCCTTTTTCTAGCTAATTATTGTCTGGAGTTGCGTGAGTGCATTTGCCGTAGGAAGGACCAAGAGTGCACAAAATAAAAAATAAAAAAAAAATACAATATTTGTCTTATAATTGTTGAGTTTGATTAATGTGGAACCAAAAATACAAAATGATATAAGCTATAGCACCAAAAGTGCAATTTTTCTCTGTGGTCATGATATGACATTAAAATTGGCTATTTCATGAAGTTTTGGACTAAATTCTACAAGAGACTATTGTAGTCGTAATGAAATTGCAATTCTCCCCATATATATAGAGAAATATATAAAATACATATATATATATATTATATCACTAACCATTTTCTACCATAATGAGAAAAAATAAATGTGGTCAAATTAAGCTTTTAAAAATTAATGGGGAAAAAAATCTAGTAGATCTATCTAAGTATCTTGAATTCAGTAATAATATATAGCCATGAAAAACAGTAAAGCTTCAGAAAAAGACTAAGAAATTAAAGACTTGAGTAAAATAATGAAAGAGTAACATCCCACCTTTAAGTTGTGCTGGAATAAATAATTGCTGATTAGCAACGGCAAACATGCAATAATATCACTGGAGAACTAAAGGGAATATTAAATATATAATAACACGTGGTGGGTAGCGAGTGGATAGGAACAATGAGTCATGAGAGGTGGGCTTGGGGAGGTTGGCTGGTCGGCTCCGCCAAGCTGGCTGTGGTGGTCGTTGGTCGGTTGCGCTGCGTACGTAAGCAACTCTCTTTCTTAATTATTCATCAAATTAAGACCCTACGCTATTTTTACGTGGGGTATATAATTAATTACCTGGCATTTCTGAAATTTGGCGTAATTACAGGAAAAAAATTATTATGATTTGAAAAAAAAAATAATAATATCATCAATACATTGACTAAAATCATTACAACAAGTAGATACGTTACATATTAATCTAAATATAGAGAATGTTATTGTAATTCTTAAACTGGAAGGCACAATATCTGTTTTTTTAATTAGGTCAAATTTTGAATAGTATTACGATAATTATCCCTTTTTCTTTCACTACAAGAAAATTGAGCAATTATTGTACCACCATTGAAGATTGATGTTAATATAAAATACTTGCAACAAAAAGTCATTTGTTATGATTTAATCACAACAATGATTCATAGCTTCTAGGGAGGGTAATTGAAGATCCACTACGGCAATAATAGGTATTTTTCACCTTAGTGTATCTATGGCAAATAATATTTTCATCTCGATTTTTTGGATAATTGGCTATTACATAGACTATGATTATTTATATTTTTGTTCCAAAAAGTCAATAATTTTGTAGTACTTGCTAATTACCAATTCCATATGTTTTATATTTGTATCGGTTTTGCTATTCATCTTTTGAATTGCAGGTCATTAATAAGACGAATTCATATAAAGCTACCTTGCAATTGATATAAGCAAAAGTAATTTTTAAAAATGGAGGCTGCTGATATGTGGTAGGTCCTAAAATGTAACAAGACATAATCCTATATTTAAAGATTATTTCATCAAGAATTGATTAAACACACAACAAATTAAGTCTTTGCATTTCAAGTTTAAAACTTTTTTAACCATCTAATGCTCAATTAATTATGCAAATCGATCAAGCTAATCAATATTCTTCACATACTTTTAATTATAACATTTCAAGACTGTCCCATATCATCAAATATAATCATAAATATACATACATATATATATATATGTATATATATCATTAATTAAAGCAGCACCATAAGTATAGAAATAATTATTGAAAAACTTTTTGGGTGTAGCACAGATAAATTTATCTGGCAGTTATGTCATTACATTACAGATGACAACACACAGTGCCCATTAATTTGTATATATATGAACTAAAAATGATGCATAATTAATTACATTATAAGATAATGATTAATGAAGTCCCAACGATAACATTGACAACTAATCACATCACTAATTAATTATGACCAAGTGCAGAGTCTTAATTGTAATATTATGGTTTGTTATTTCTCCTCCCTGTGAGAGTCGAGTATAACCAGCATATTTTTTAAATTAATAGTTCCACTAGTAATTAATAAATTTATGATGATTATATATTGTTATTATTTCTAGAAGTGATGGAAGTCTCCATAGTAGTTTAATGTGAATATAATAATGTGCATAGATTGATGTGAAGGTAAAAGAATGTGGGCTAGTTTTTATTTTTTATTTTTTCTTTTTTCTTTGTCAATACATATACATATATATATATATATATATTGA
Organism: Handroanthus guayacan; assembly: GCA_014898755.1. Taxonomy (NCBI): domain Eukaryota; kingdom Viridiplantae; phylum Streptophyta; class Magnoliopsida; order Lamiales; family Bignoniaceae; genus Handroanthus; species Handroanthus guayacan. Next base: position 12,364 of record JACFYI010003767.1, read on the forward strand.
GGAACTCCTTAGTTTTTTTTTAATATGTACAGATATTATATTTGTACATGTATAATAATTGAGTTTAATTTGTCCATCCACATGCACTTAGTATATATATATATATATTTATATTGAGGAACTCCTTAGTTTTTTTATGTGTACATATATTATATTTGTACATGTCTATTAATTGAGTTTAATTGGTCCACATGCACTTACTAATTAATTGACTTACTTTATTTAATAAATTCATGCAATTCACAAACAAGCATTAATTAATGTATATATGTATTACAAATATTAAAAAATTAATAACTTTGCAAGCACTCATGGTCACAATTCACCACTCTAGCAAGCTATTTTTCTCTTTTCCATTTGTGTAAAAGAGTGCTTATATAATTGAACTAAAAGATAAATTACATACAAAAACTAAGATATCTAATTATAATAATCTCAAACATAATTATACATGAAGTATATATGTATGGTTTACATACCTCAAATTAGATATTAATGAATTAACTTCTTTCCTTTTTTTTTTTAAAATAGAGCGAGCAAATCAAATACTGAATCAAACATGTTCACTTCCAAGAGGATGTTTGGTTAAAATTTTGAATTTAGTAATGAATACGTTAAAAAATAGTATAAATTTTTATAATTAAAAAATTATAATACTTTACAAAAAAATTTTAAAAGGTCTTTATCGACTCCAAAAATAAAATATAGCTTTCCACCTCTTAAAATAAAATTAAAAATCAAATTCATTTTAGAATTTAACGAACCCTTCTATTTTTTTGATCCATTGAACAATCAATCAGCGTCAAAACGCACAGTGAGCCACACAATTATGTGAAGTGGGGAAGTACAATGTATGATTTTTAAATAATAAAGGGTCTTATTGTCTATTATTTTTTCATAGAAATTTTTTCACATGTTTTTAATTTCACAAGGAATAAATTCTTACAAGTGAATTTAAGCCAAAGACTTTATGAAAAACGTGAGATCTTCCACAATAATATTTCTCTCTTTGCGGCACTCTCTTGGACATAATATTTTCAATATACAGCTGTGAATACTATTTAACAAACAACGGCGAAAATATTGTATTCTCTAGAAAAAATAAAAAAAAATTAATTTAATTTATTTTTTGGGTTCAGAAGACCTTGTGAAAGCAAGAGAGAGTCGTTGGTGACGAAGATGGGGAAATCTTGCAAGTGAAGAAAGTCGCCACTAATCTGCATAAGTCCGCTACAAATGTTAGATTAATTGGGCGGCCATTATTGAAAACTAGCATACATGATAAATTCAATATTTGCACATAAAATAAATAAAATTTCACATGTATATCATTATATGTATTTTAATGATTAGAATATGATTAATATTATTAAAGTTATACAAATATAATTTAATATTAAGAGAAAATTAGGTTGCAGTCAGTAATTATTAGAGCAAGTTAAGATTAAGTGTATTATAGAAGAATTCATGAAAGTATACCGTAAAAAATAATTATCCTTGCCTCCCGCACTTCTTATATAGGGTATAGATGAATCTTGAGTTTAATTCAACCTCAAAACGAACTCAAAATGTGGGATTATCTAAAAACATACAAGAGACCACTATCCATAATCGATATGGGATAATGTAACGCAATCAACATGCTAGCACTCTACATCTTGAGCATAGAATAATATGAAATAAATTCTATATTACTGGGTAGCTCAACCATAAGGATGAGTACAGTAATAATAGCATTGGGCTCTAATTCACTTTAAAAGCCAGATCAACACATGAGGATTGTCTGTTTTAGACTATATAAGGAAACAATTGCCCATTATGATTTGCAAGAACTTGGGTTGGACTGGAGGTCACTGTTCTAGTTCCAATATTGCAACGTTGTGCAACAACGCGGTGTGACGCTTTCTATACATATTTCAATTTAAATGAATGAATAAATTTTTTGAAACAAAGTACGAAATATTATAATATGTAGTCTGTTCATTTTGAATCACCACGACTATTTGAAATGCTAGAACATTAGAAGGACAAAGGTTCGTTCCCGTTCCATTGGTCTTTTCTTGCTATTAGGGCGAATCATGCATGCTAGCCATACATTAATTTAATCGATGTTTGCGAGATTCTAACAGCTACAGAAGTTGAAGATTTAATAATGAATTTATTTAATTCATGCACTCTTAAATCTTAATCTTAACCATTTAACGCCCGCCTCCACCCGCAATAAATACCACTCCCCTCTCTGCTCACTCCGCCATCCTTTTTCCTTCACACACCCCACACACACACACTAGAAACACGGTTACATTTATAATAAATTAATGACGAAGGACATGGAAGCTTGTGCGGAGCCGGCGGCGAAAGACTACCACGACCCTCCACCGGCGCCGCTGGTGGATTTGGACGAGCTGACGAAATGGTCGTTATACAGGGCGTTAATCGCTGAGTTCATAGCCACGCTTCTCTTCTTGTATATTACAGTATTGACGGTTATGGGATACAACAGCCATATTGACACCGACCACGGCGGTGATCAGTGTGGCGGCGTCGGCATTCTCGGCATTGCTTGGGCCTTTGGTGGCATGATTTTCATTCTTGTTTACTGCACCGCCGGTATCTCTGGTTAGTTCCTTTTTTATACATATGTTTGGCCTCTTCTAAGCCCTATCCTCTGTTTCACTTCATATTTCATCTCATATGTCGTCTCTTAGCTTCATGACAGGCATACTGTATCCACAATCTTGTATATTTATAGAAAAAAATTTAATACACTTTGCATGTATTTATATTTGACATAAAACATGAGATGAAATTAATACTATTTTGAAACAGGGATCCTATCCGTCTTTTAAGCATCTTTAACTTAATTTACTTGATTACTATATTTGGAAGGTCCTTTGGATATATATAAATCTTACTAATTTCATTCCTTTCGATAATTACAATTTTTTGGCGTTTCAGTTAAAATTTTTCTCTTCTAGATTTAAACAATTAGTCAATTATTCGGCAAAGGAAAATTCTATTGTTGATTGATTTTTTATTAATTTATTTTAAGCAGTGAATTGTGTAAACCACAGTTTAAACCATTCGAAAGACGGGAACCTCTTACCAAAAAAAAAAAGAACAAAAAAAAAAAGAGAAGACAAGAAAAGAAAAGAAACATATATTAGCTACAATGCTAACATGTGTTTTTTCAAGACGGAAAATCACCTCTACATCCTCGACGTTTGGCTTGATTGCTAAAACACCCCTTAAGGTTTGGATAATTACTATTGCACGCCCTTCTGCTTAGGTGTAATTATAACTACACTTTTGGTGCTTATATATAATTTCAGTTGCAGAATCTTATACAAGGGGTCTATTTTTAATGTTTCGGGATTCGGGATTGTAATTGTAATTATCAAAGCTCAGGAATGTTTTTGTAATTATATATGTCAAACCTTAGGGACTGTTGAGGTAATTATCCAAAATAATTTTTGCATTTTGACTTCCTCTGTAACGAGACAGTGAGCCTTATTATGTAATTTGTAACTGCTTCTCAAAAAATGTAACTTATATAAAGTAACGACAATTTGATCACTCATAATTCACTCACAACTAGTGTTCTAAAAATCATTCTTGACCGGCTTGTTTGACTCCAATTATTAGTGCATGTATTAGTTTCCAGTCCAGAAATTCTAAAACCATAGTTTTTAGTTAATCAAAGTTCCAATTTGTAGTACTAATTAACTTTCTGCGGGCTACATGATATTGTTACGCAGGTGGGCACATTAACCCCGCTGTGACATTCGGACTATTCTTGGCAAGGAAAGTGTCAATGATAAGGGCATTGCTGTACATGGTAGCGCAGTGCCTTGGTGCAATCTGCGGTGTAGGTCTGGTCAAAGCATTCCAAAAGTCCTACTACAATAGGTACGGCGGTGGAGCTAACGTCCTAGCTGATGGGTACAACAAGGGTGTTGGATTGGGTGCTGAGATCATCGGCACCTTTGTTTTGGTCTACACAGTTTTTTCAGCCACTGATCCAAAGAGAAATGCAAGAGACTCCCATGTTCCTGTAAGTTCCTTGATCGATTTTCATTTTATTTATATAATTTTTAAATATGATTTCGTCGTGTTGAGTGTGCATCGAAGACGTGGTTTGTTGGAATAGTAATAAATTAAAAGTTTGGTGAAATTACTGAGGCGAAGCAAGAACAGCCTTCACTGTTGGCGGTTTGTGTATGGAACTATCATTCTAAACTAATACATCATTGGAAACAATGCGACAGTTCAATTTATTGGACAATCACTTTGATTTAGAATGGATCGGGTGGAGAAAACATATCTTGTTGATTGAATTAGAGATAGATTGCGATGGTCTCGCTAGAGTAGTGGCATGGTCTGTGAAGATAGGCTCTTCATTATAGAATAAGGATAACAAAAAGAAATATGAAAATGATGGAAACTATAATTATTGGGGGGAGAAAAAAGAGAAAAATGAGTATATGTTCACATTTTCACATGATTTGATATTTTTTGTATATTTTTTAATTAAAAAAATCATAATTTAAACTACAATATGCAAAATGGTCACACCCCTTTTATTACATTGATATAATATCGTTCCTACAAACTGTAATCAGAAGCGTATGCATACATGACTGCATGAGACAATTTTTGCACATTATATGCATTGTCTGATCAAATGGGGAGGAAAGCAATTAGGGAAACATGAAAACTGTGAATGTGAGGCGTAGGTATCATTGAGCTTTTTGCACATTACCATTGACACCTACTAATTAATTAATTAGTTTATTAATTGGCTGTGTTAGTTTGCTCTATATTTGCTTGATTGTTTAATCAGAACAAGGTAAAATAAAGTTTGTGTCCGAATATTAGGAGGGATACGACATGACTGGTTTATCTTATCCTATAATTTAGCACATACGCACCTTTAGTCGGACCATTAATTGTCAGCCTGGATAACTATTTATATAATTAATCTTTAATTGTTGTGTTGCACCCTAGTTGCTTGTTGACTTCTCTTCCATTCCCCCCCGCCCCCCCTCTCTCTCTCTCATAAAGAAATTTACTTTAAAAAATGAATAAGGATGATTTTTCTCACTTAAATGTCTACTTTGGTCAAGATTATCAATTTCAATAAATGACAATTATATTAAATATATTTTCTTGAGAAAAAAATTACAAGTATCTCATTTTAGAAATATTTTGACCTGAAAAATGTATTCCTCAACAAAAAGTATCTATATATTTCTATTTTAAGTAAAAATTGTAAATAAAACATGATCTGGACTTGGAACAATTAATATGTGACTTTATCACACTATTCATTAATTTGAGTTCTTGATTTCAAGATGACCTTAGTGATCAACAAACTACCATGGCGAATTTGATTGCAACCTCTCGATATATCAAATGATATATATATATATATATAAATATATTAAACATCGATCAAGCAGAATGGAAGATCTAAAATAATGTTTGTGAATTTTTCATTTTTGGTAAAAGAAAAAAGTATTGATATTGTGACAATATTGGTCAAAAATGAAAAATAGGTGTTGGCTCCACTTCCAATTGGATTTGCAGTGTTCATGGTTCACCTAGCCACCATCCCTATCACCGGCACCGGCATCAACCCTGCTAGGAGTCTCGGCGCTGCCGTCGTCTACAACAACAATAAGGCCTGGGATGATCATGTACTTAATTACTAATTAATCATAAATCAATTCAAATTATATTAATTAGTTTGTTTAATGACATAATTACAAAGACATATTAATGATTAATGACTAATTAATAATTATATGTGCAGTGGATTTTCTGGGTCGGACCATTCATTGGAGCTGCCATTGCTGCATTATACCACCAATTCGTCCTAAGGGCTTCAACTATTAAGGCTCTCGGATCTTACAGGAGCAACTAATTAAGAGCCATCATCATATCATATTATCCATCAAAATGTAGATATATTCCCTTATGAATGTGGCATCTTTTTCACTTGTTTTTCATCCGTATTGTATTTGAATTGCTGTTTTTTATCTTTAATTTCCAACTTTCTATATTCTTTCTTTCGTTCCACTCAAGTGCTCGTGTATTCATCTTCATCATTATTTTCTCATAATTTAAGGAAATGGTTTGTGTATCTAAATATATGGGATCTTATTTGCAGCTTCCTAATTCTCCTGCAGTTTTTATTAAGAATAATGACCTCTACACCTATAACGACCTCGATCTAGGATTTCCATCCTTAGAATGAAATCGACACCTGTGGGGAGGGCTTTTAAAAAAAATCTTTAAATACAACCTTAATACATAACGTTCATACAAGATTGAACTCATTTCCACAACTCATCAATCAATCTTGCTTAAATACATATTTATTACAAGCCTTGAAAGTCCAGTGTTCCATAAGATGTTGAACTCTACAACAATAACGTCCTGATAAATCATAAGTTTATGAATACATAGGATACTACAAACTATTACAAATTTCAAAATTCAGGAAAATCTTTAGTTTAAACCTCTCAGTGCGGACTATCAACAATTGCTTGTACTCATCATGTTTCCTTCCGACGACCTCTTCCCTTGATTACAACACTATGTTCTCTACAACCGTAGCTCATTCAAGGAAAGTGAAAGCCTCTGAACTTCCAGTTGGGCAAAATTCTAGAAATTATTTACCTACACGTTGTAAAATTTATAAAATAAGTTCAAGTGACTTAGTAAGGAGTTATAACCAGAAATAGAATGACAAGGTAAAAGAACACATGGATCAAGGGTTAATAACAATAGAAAATTTCAGGAGTACAATAAATGAAAGATGAAACATATAACGAATTTAGGAGCTCGATAGTAGATAAGGAATAATTGGAATGATAACCAATACGGAATCGATAACTCAGGCAAAGAATTCAATATCATTGGCAATGAATCGATGGAACTAATGGCAGTAATGATAACAGATTCAAAAGTTGTCAATAATCAAAAGATGGACAACAAGCCCGAGTTGGGGTTCCAACAAACATTAGCTGAGTTAGCTTGAGATTGAGCAACAATCAACGCTGAATTTTGCTTTCAACTCAAACTTTAATCGACAATAATCAAGTCAAATGATAGGCTTAAAAAGGATATATGATCAAGAATGAATAGCATAACTGGTTCAGCTATTCAATAGTTGATAATCAAGACAAACAATAAGCTCAAGAACCGAATATCACATAGACCAATTTAACAAATCATATAGAGAGCCAATAAAGTTCATAGACGAGTTAAAATATGCCAAACGATTGTGATGATTCAATAATCAAACAGAAACGACTAGCTCACACATTAGCGTAAAACAATTCACAGAATCCTATAGTAGAAGCTGAACTAGTATTTGGTGGATTTGTAACCTTTATAGCTCCAATATATACAAAATCCTTATCCCTCCAAATCTACTTCCTTGAGTGGCCACCTAAGGAGTACCGATCACAATTAAGGCACAGTCACCGCAGCACAATCGACCACGAACTTTGTAGTAATCTCTCAAATACCTACCTCCAGGCTCTTTGGAATTACCCAACAATAGGAAAACTCGATAGGAGACAAGCTAATGGTCTGACACCACCCTCGTGTTCTCACTGGTGGTTCCCAGGGCCCATTAAACGATGGTAATAACAAGTGTTTGAATTAAACAAGCAAACTTTCAAATGAGGTCCGAACGTTGTTAATCAAATCAATACACAAAAGTGTTTCGAGGATAATAATAATTGTCCAATAAAATAAGCAAAACTTCAAATTAGGTTCGGACATTATCAATCAATCAATTCAAATTTTTGAAAATAAACAAACCTATCCACAGGATGTCACAGGATGAATATCAATCAATGGGTTTCAGAAGAAATAACAATTGTCCGAATTTAATTAAACATAGATTCAAGTTCAATGCATAGTAGGTTTGAAGAACAATAGCAATCATTCGAATTAAATAATCATAGTTTCAAACGAGCTTTGAGCATTATCAATCGGATCGAATTTTGGGCTTATGATATTTGGATTTACGAGAGCTTATTGAAGTTATATATGGACGTATAAAGGCAAAATGGATCAAAAATCAACTTAAAAGAATTCTGGAATGGGCATAGGTGTGCACGAGCTGGGCAGGATGCGCCAGAGTGGCCCAAGGCCACTATCACTACAGCACCCAAATCCAGGCTAGGTCACGCCGGCGATTTTTCCATTTTTTGACAATTTTTTTTTATTTTTTATTTTTTATAAACTCCTTATGATTGCATACCTCTAAAAATATAAAAATTAGACTTTTTTTTTTTTTTTACTCATCATCAAGATTTTTAATTTTTAATTTTTGGAAAAAAAATCGGCAAAATTTCCAATTTTTGTGTTCATAAGTTTTAAAAGTGTTTGGGGCCTTATTTGTCCACAATCTCAACTCCAATAATTCACCAACATGATCAAGGAATCAATAATTCATAGCAAGGATGAAGATCACACAATTAAAAGTGTCCAAAATTTCTCAAATAAGGCAATCAAACAATAGTATTTGTTGTTCAAGCAATAGACGATCTCAAGCTCAAAGATTATGCCATAGCATAGAAATAAGGAAGGAATAGCCATAATCCTTACCTTAATTTTTTGATCAAAATATGCTCATAAATTTCCAAATAGGCTTCAAGCGAATCACCTAATCAATGAAAATCAAAACTTCTCCGTTAAACATATTTCCAAGAACGGCAGCCTATATTCCAAAAATCTTTAACTCAAAGTTTCTAATAGTTTAACTGTGAAATTTGCTTGTACAATTATCTTAACTCGACAATCTTTCTAACAGTAGCTTTTAATTGATGATCCAATGGTCGAATTTTCATTTATACCTACTCAAATTTCCTTCTTTTACCACTACCCCTATTTCTCGGCAACCTAATATGTTCTCTTCCATCAATATTTCAGCTACTTTTTTCCTTGTTTTTGAGTGATTCTTAATTTTAACATTATCTACACTCAACAAGATTTCTAACGGTGTATTTTATAGGCCGATTTGATGCGACTAAGTTAGGTTTTGAAGTTTTGAAAGTTAAAGGCGAAGCAGGGTTAGTGACGGATCCGAAATTAAGGGGTTCGTGTGTGTGTTAAAATTCAACTTTAAATATCTAAGATTCAAAACTTCTATCCCACATCTAAACATTATTCTAGGTAAATTATTAAAATTCCAAATCCGTCAACATAATAGATTTCAAGACAAATAATAAAAAATTATAAAAATCATGAACCAACTAAAATTTTTACCTCTCTAGCTAGAATCCAAAGTTGATTGCAATTTCCTCTAGGCTTAGATCAAGTTTGCCTATAAGATTCAAACCATAAGTTATATAAACCCATTCCATCAAACCCTAACCGTAAAATCTCAAATAAATCAAGAACTTATCAGGTGTTAACCTTACTCTTTCCCTTGATGGATTAAATTTTAAAAGATCTCAAGATTATATAGATTTGATAATTAATAGAAGAAAGGAAGGAATGGTTCCTGTGATGAAAACCAAGCAAGAAGAAGAAGAAAAATTGTGCGGACTTGCAAGCTTTAAGTCTACCCTTATAGAACGAGAATGAGGATTCATTTGGCATTTTTAATTTGTCTTGCAAACTCACATTAAATTTCATATAAATGAAATTAAGGTTTATTTGTTATTTGCCAATTTGTTGCTAAATGTTCAAATCTTGTGGAGTCTTGCCAATTGTCATGATGAGGGAGAAGACTTGGATGAAATTTAATTGGAATTATAAAATGTGACAACCCGAAATTTTTCCTAATTTAATTTTAAAGTGAGAAAATTTATCTAATTGAATTCTTAGACAAATATTTCCTTGATTGGATTTTTGAACTCTCAATTTTTTATCTATAGGCATTTTAAAATGTTTTTGAAAAAAATCCTGATCGATAACCGATTTCTCGCCGGTTTGATATTTTTCTCCCAATCAAAATATTTTATTACTTCTAAGAGATTTATTTTACACCGAAAATTATTGTATACATTATCTTGATTCAAGAAATGATTTTTAGTTCAATTTATATCCAAGAGTTTAGACCAAAACTCAATTTATTATACCATATATTGTATCCTAAAATATACTAGCAATAAAATCAAAATATATACATATATACATATACACGCCTAGCCACCACATACACACATCTTATAGCAAAGATATTTCATTTTTATATGAGATAATTAATCTTGAGCCAAGTCCAAACCATTATGAAGACTAATAGGCTAGAAACCACAATTTGTTGCCACCTCTCATCACAATTGGAAATGACCAATAGATCCCCACAATTTTCTTTTATAAAATAAGACCAAGCTCGGCCATCTTCCTCACTCTTGTCCAGAAAGAGGGAAAAAGAAAAAGAGAGAGAAGAGAGAAAATAGAAGAAAGAAAAGAGAAGGAAAAGAGAGAAAGGAAAGAAGGAAAATTCCAATCAAAACTTGCTCTAGTTTCATCAAAATTCCTACTCTCTTTGCTATTTGCTTACAAATTGGAAGCTTGAATTTTAAGAGAGGAGAAGAAGTAGGGATTGATACACTTGGTAAGTTTCTATTTTGACTAAGGATTTGTGACTAGAATTGAATAATTATGGTATTGATTTATGGGTTGATTGATATAGAAACTCTTTAAAGGATCAAATCTTGATTTCTAGCATTTTGAGGTTGTTGGCTATAAGGTAAGAGTCATAGCTATTCCTTCTCTTGAATATTTGCTATGGATTGAAACTTATATTGGTTTATTTCACCTCTTGAATCGATCGAACCGTATTGTTGAAAATCATTGGAATTTCTTGTTTTAGGACACATATTTCTATTGAATCCTTAGCTCGATTCCATGCTATTGTACTCTTGATCATGTTGGGAGTTTGATGGAGTAAAAATCATGGACAAAACAAGATTCAAACAACTTGATAGTTTAAAAATACCAAAGTTGGTATTTTTGCCAAAATTTCTTCAAAACTTGAAAATTAAAAATCTCAATGATGGCTAGAACAAACTAATGCTGCTTTTATGTTTTTTTGAGGTCCGATATATTAAGGATTGTATTTGAAAAAAAAAATATTTTTCCATAGTTACTGTTCACGAGCGCAACCGCGCCCGGGACAGAGGCTTTGGTTGTTTTTGTGCACGACCGCGCCCACTTTGGTCCACGGTGGCGCCCATTCCAGAATATTTTCGAACTTCATTTTGATCCGCTTTGCTATTTTTCATCCATTTTTCACTCCGTTAGGTTCTTTTCATTCCGAATATATAATCTATGTGTCCCAAATTTTACTCGAATCGATTGATAATGTTCGAATCTTGTTTGAACTTTGAATATTCCAACTCGTCTCATTAGTTGAACATATCGATCATTCGAATTTCTTCCTCGATAGGATTATGTGCTTGAATATGTTCCATTTACTTTGAAGAAGCCCGAAATTCATTTCGAAATCACTTGTCAAATTCTTTGCTATATAAATTTTGTCCGACATGGCTAATTGTTTGAATATGTTCGGTTCGTTTTGAATTCGTGCCCAAATGGGGCTATATGTTTGAAATGCCATGTTCGTTCTGAATCTATATGTATGTTTGATAAGTTGGGCCCTAGAAATTCTCAGGGAGATTTGATTGGGCGATATCGGGTAGACGATCAAAATCCCTTGGGATTCCTGTATGTTAGGTAGTTCGGAGGGATCCTGGAGGTAGGATTCCGAAGAGCTGCTCCTGAGACTCGTGGTCGACCGTACTGCGGCGGCTGTATCTCTAGTATGTATGTATGACTCTCCTTGAGCAATGCTCGGAGTTGGAAGGGAGGGATAAGGAGATATGTATGTTATATGTTGAAGTTATAAGGGTGACAGATCCACCAAATAATCGCTTCGGCCTTATATGTTTAGACATGAATGTGATCAAGTTATAAGTTCGTATTGTTCGTTCTGAATGATTCGCTATCCGTTGTATTGTTCATTTCAAATGACTCTAATTTTGATATCACATTCATGGTTCGTTTTTGCTACGGCTCTCGTTCGAACTTTGTACTCTTCCTCTTGTTTATGCTTTTGTCCAGCTATTCGTTTACGTCGCTTGGGAGATAATTGCAATTGTGGACTTGTTCGATTTCATTATTGAGCCTATTGCTTCTTTTCTTTGCTATTCCATAACTATGCTTCTTCCTAAGTCAATGGACTTATTCAAATATATTACCATGTGTAGGTGAATAAGTATCTGAAGTTTCGTATTAGTATGTGGCTTCTCTTATTGGAATTATGTATGTAAACATGTATCTGTACTTGATGAACGCTTGGATTTATTTTGTTAGAATGTATAGATTGTCGACTTGTAATAGTTAGGATTCTTGGATGTAATATTTTGGTTTAAGTTAGTCTCCGTATGAATTACGGATACATTGGCTTGTAATTTAGATTCAGTAATGAAATTTGAAAAAATTCAGCTTGTATTTTAGACCATAAGATATGAATTTAGCTTGATGGATTTTCTATTTATGGTTTTAGTTAAGTTCGTCTGTGAGTAGTACTCCGGATTTCGGAGCGGAATGCACCGAAATTCCGGGACGTTACATAAAACATAATTATCCAAGATTTGAGGGGGTGTTTGGCCGAGCTTAATGTGTGTGTGTCTTTATTTTCAAATTTTGTGGTGTACAATGTGTAGTGTTCAATTGTGTAGTGGGTTAAATTTTGAGCTAAAATTTGAATGTTTTCGAGTACAAAAGAGAATTTTCAGAAGTAATAAAATATTTTTGATTGAGAGGGAAGTATCAAATTGGCGAAAAAAACATTTACCGATTGAAGTTTTTCTCAAAAATATTATAAAAATATTTATTGATTAAAAGTGATGAATTCAAATTTAATTAGACAAATTTCTCTCATTTTAGTATTTAATTAGGAAAATTTTTGAATTGTTACAACACCCCTGAGGTTCACCATAATTACCGTAACACCCTTTGAGGTCTGAATAATTATTATTACACCCACTGTTATAAGTTTAGTTGATACATAATTACAACCACACCCCCTGAAAGTGTGCACATGTTACAATTATACTCCATTAGCTAATGCATAATTACACTTACACCCCCCATATTCGGGAGGTCTGCTGGTAGTGTTATAAGATTTTCAGGGGATATAATGATATGCAAACATAATGGGGTTAATGGTAGTTATCTAAATGTTAGGGAGTGTTTTGATAATTATACCAAATTTCAAGAATATTAAGATAATTATCCCTTATATTATCTTATATAGTTTTCAACACTCATGAGTTCAGTAGCAACTAGATTTAGTTCATTTCTCAATCCTAGATGCAATATTACTGCTAGAAAATAATTTTCTATTTTACGATTATGTAAAGTATTAAGTTAATATTTTAGTACTTATAATGACGAGTACTTAAAATTACTTATGAAAATCTTATATTTATTGAAACAATTCTATCATGTAATTAAGCCCTCAATAGTTATATTTTGGTTGTAACTAATCTTAATTCCTAACGAAAAAATAACAATTTTTGTTCTTTAACCGTATCATTTTTCACTCTTGGGCCTATTCGTATTAAATTAACCATTTTAGTCTTGTAATTTATACCAATTTTCATTTTTGCCCCCTCTCTTGCCGGTGGTGAATTTTTTACGACCAAAATCTGACGTGACGTGTTGCCTCCATGCTGACGTGTCAGCTGACTGATGTGGGCAATACGTGTCAGATTTTGGCCCAAAAAATTTACCTCAGGCGAAAAAAAGGATGAAAAATAAAAAATTGTTAGTTTAATACATATAGAACCGAAAATAAAAAATGATATGGTTAAAGGACGAAAATTGTTATTTTTCCATTACTAAGAGATCACCATTTTGCTTGGTGGATTTTGGTCCTGAATAAAAAACTCACAAGTATCTTTAATTATTGTGATATTTAGAAATTGAAACATGAGGGGATAAATGTCGATGGAGTAGTAAAATTACGATTAACTTAATCATACTTAGGAGGGGACGAGGATAACTACACCAAATTTTGTGATTAATTTATAGGGATAATTACTTCTACACCCCCAATTTACCATAATTACCCAAATACCTTATTTATGTTTAAATAGTTACTATTACACCTCTTACTATACAGTTTAATTAATCTATAATAACAATTTTATCCCTAATTTATAAAATTATTACGATTACATCCCCTGGGATCTACTTCTAACGTTTAGAATTTTTAGGGGAGTGTAATTGTGATTATCTGTTGCCATCCGTACCTTAAGGAGTGTTTTGGTGCATTATCTCTAAATGATGCATCTCACTATAGAAGAGTTAAGGATTACACCTAACCTGTTACGGTCAAATTTGACTCATGATGTTAAAATACGTGATGGATGCAACTAATTGGAAGTTAATTGAAATAATTAATATTATCAAAAACAAATTTTCCAAATAATTTATTCAGTAATTGCATACCCCTTTGGTGTCTTATAGCTTCACTAAATTTGATCTCTTTGTTCTTATTCATTATTAAAGAATCTTGCTTATATAAACACTCTATTGGCACCTCGTCGATGAGAGCTTCGTCTTGATAAATAATTTAGTGGGTACAAACGGTTCTCTTAATATGTGTAACCTCATTCATCACCAAGCCAAAGTTAGTTAGTACGAACGGATCTCTTACTCAAAATATAACAATGTCTCACATTAACGAAAAATTGTCTTGTTAACGGTGCAAACTAAAGCAAACACAGAAACGAGTTTCAGCATAAGCAATCCCCCATCAAGAGAGGTAGATTTTTTCTTGTACCTTCCATAGTGAGAATAATAGGATGTATTTTGTTCACCTGTTTAAATACAAAATTCAATCTTCATCAGCAATTCCAAAATTAAATAAGAAATGGAATTACACTACAACTCATACAGAATTTAAGACAGAATAAGATGCTTCCAGGAAAATGTGTGAGAGAGAGAGAGAGAGATAGGGAGAATAATGAGTCAATGTCTTTTCAATTCTATCAATCAAATAAGGCTAATAATAAGTAAGGTATTGTCTTATCCATACTGATGCCTTACTTGTATATTAAAACCCTATATTCTAGCTAGTTTACCTAATTAATACCAAAACTTATAGGGCTTACTTATTGGGTCTATCCTACTATACTCATAAGTATTAGGTCTATTCCTATCTTACCAAAGACACATTGAGTCTATGAAAACATGCTTGATTACTTTCAAGTTTTAATATTTTCAACCAAAATATTAAATTTTAAAATTAAGCAACATTCCATGCCATGTTTGCAATAAAACTTATTTAAGAGAATGTTATTTTGAATAAACTAAACATTATTTGTAGACACTGATATAACAAACCCATATTCTCCGGCTCTAAATATAAACATTTTATATTCAGATGAATGGGCAAGACACCGCTAGTGTTTATGTGTGTGTGTGTGTGTGGAAAGTGTAACTAAGTGGTATCTCTATATATGGCATATATACAACACACACATAGATGAATGCATTTGGAGAAAGTAAAGTTTCATGCACCTATATATATATATATATATATGTTTCGGGTATAAAATTATTTTAGTTGTATTTGTGTGTGTGTGTGTGTGTGATTAAAGAAAATGCAATTGATTAATTAAGAAGCGAAAAGATTTAATTAAGACATTAAAAGAATCGTTACAAATAAATAATCATAAGATTGTTTTGAAAAATGGTAAAATTTCTGTGACACGCGCGTTTACTTGCATAGATAACTAATGGCTTGAATTGATTAAATAATTCATTTATAATGCAAATTTTACCACATTGTATTATGCGCCGTTTCTTCATTTCACATTCATGCTTTTAAGCGCAGCTCACCTATTTTTCAATTTCTCAAATGGAACCCGTCGCCCTGGATATATTTAAATGACAAAAGCACCCTTTCTGATCTTTTATTTTAAATTTCATAAATTTCAATTAACTTTTACCTTAAAGAAGGAAATTAATGTCAATTCATACCCTACATTTTCTTTTCCTCACCAAAATTGTTGTGTCATACCTAATGTTCGCATCTTTTGTGTCAATGTATTATTCTTCTCCAATCTAGTTGGATGGTTTAATTTTAGCTTGTGTTTGTGAATTGAGTGATCCCTTAAGCGATTTTCTGTTTGGAAAAATCAATTGCTATGATCCTCTATTCTAGTGCATATATTATCTCCTATTCCATTATATGGATATACATGTCAAGTGTATGAAATATTTCTTTATAATGAAAATTGATTGTAATACGTTTGGCATGCATATGTACAATGAAATAAGAGATGAAATATGCACTAGACTAGAGGATCTAAAGTACTAGACAATCAATGATGCAAACATATTCCAATGATAGCGGGTCAGGAACATGATGATGTTTTTTATTGGCAACAGCTCCTCATTATAACCTATTCTCTCGTAATTTTAGACCCAAGGAAATATGAAATTAAAATGAGAAGCACACAAAAAAAAAAAGAAAGAAAAAATGAAAAAAGAAAAAATAAAAAGAAAAAACTAATGGAATGTGGGAAGGCGTGGCAAAAGTGAAAAAATATGCAAAATCTATCCTGTAATTGTCAAGTTCGACTAGTTCAGGACAAAAATGCGACCCTCTGTGTAATGAGACAAAAACTGCAATATTTCTAGAATCACAAATACTACATATAACAAAAACAATAAAATTATGGAAGTTTTCATTTGAGTCAATTGTTATTGTAAACGCCTTTCAATGACAACCACTGGAAGATAATATGTTTCCATTGGGAGATCAAAGCTCCTCAATTTAGTGAGGGATCAATGATGGATACATTTTCTATTCTACCCACAAAAAAAAAAAAAAAAAATACAACCAAAACAAATTAAACAAACAAATAATAAGGATATTTTTATCAATTCCAAAGTATATATGTGGCACAATACGAAGTTTCAAGCATTTAAAAGATACCACCCAACCTCTCGCGTATCGACATACATACTCATATTTATTTTTTCTAATAAAATACACATACACACGCATACAGTTTCAGCAAACAATTAACGAAATACATGCACACATTGTATACAGCAACTCTAAAGACAACTTGCAACATTTCCTAATATTTGGATCGTGATTAGGTTTCTTTAATTCGTATAATTCTTCTTGATCTTGCTGCAAATAATCTTCATGGATCGGGACCGCTAGAAGTAATCTCATCTTGTTCTCCTTCCTGTGCCATAATTGGAGTTAATTTCTAAAGAAGATGAAAAATAAATTTTGATTCAGTAAATAGAGAAAAGAAGAAAGAAAGATCCATAAATATATATAGGAAATAATGAAAAAAGATTGTAAGAACTTTCTTCTTAATTAATTTGCTAGAAAGTAGTTTATGATCTCTAGTACGCACTTTCTTCAAGCACAATCATGGCAAATTAGTTTGATTCTAACTAATTAGTATGTGTGTCAGTTACTTACCCTGTAAAGTTGTATTGTTTCGTTCACACCTTTTGCCAGATCAATACTCTTATCGTTTATAGAAATCTTCCCAAGCCTTAGTGTACTGACTGATCCCTGAGTAAAAGTTTTCATTTGAGGACAATTTTTTATTGAAACCGTCCTCAATGATGGGAGCTCAAGAGTAGTATTATGGTGATTCCATTGGCAGAAGCTCCTCAATCCAGGGAGGGACTGCAGTGTCAGGTACTCCAAATGAGGAAGCAGAGGTATTTGACCCATTGCTTGAACTTTCTCCTCCTCCTCATCATCTGCTATCACTTCTAACATCATTTTGCAAGAATGTACATATAGCCATCTTAGACGCACAAAATTTCTCGCGATGGAAAGCGACATTATGTTCTTAATGCCGTTGAAACCACCAATCCTTATATGCTCAAGATTACTAAAGGAGTTGAATAGAAACCATACACTACTAATTGCATCATCCTTCAATCTCTCCAACCATAGGCTAGATAAATTACCAGGATCTACAATCTGCACAAAAATAATTAATGTGAATAATAATGAAATGCGAGTTCCATAATCTGGGAAGAAAGAAACTGTTTCATTTTATTTGAAGTATACAAAATTGAATTTCATAGTAATTAGTGAATGTCTTCTATGTCTACCTGCTATAAGTCCTTTTTGCATTCTTTAAAATGTTTTAACAATAATATAAAAAAGTAATGATATTTTGACAGCTGGCTTATTAGTTGGATTAAAACAAATAAATTATTATAAAATGTAGAATACGATTGAAACACAGTTAATGCTCATGAAAATCTTAATTAATTTATTCACCACATACTTTCTTTATTAGTTGTTTTATAAAAGAGGCCAGGGTGATAAAATACGTCACAACACATTTAATAACCATCGACCATAAATGCACGTATAACATCTCTAAATTGAGTGGCTTAAGTGGAATATATATACGTAATTTAATGGAGTATTTTTGTAACTTCTTTTAATCTTCTATACTAATTATGCATGCTTAAACAGATTTTATGAATTAATCAATAGATCCAATTTGTAATTAAAACGATCATATACACTAATTTACTGGTCTCATTTCACAAATTATAATAATTGACGATCATGGAGCTTGAATTTTCACATAAATATGCAAGACCGAATTAAGGAGATAAAATTAAAACCATACCTTATTCAAAGTTTCCTGAACGATGGGTAGTCTCGGCAAGTCTTCAAGTACTAAAGATTGCAAATTTGGAAATGCCATGCGAACATTATGACTATTCATCCCAGTTGGAGTTATCTCCTCCAAGTTGTCAAGACTCTTCAGTTTCAGATATTCCAACGAAGGTAAAACACTAGTAGCATTCACAAGTGCCTTCACCGATGAACATGATTCAAGACAAAAAGACTTCAACTTCTCAAGTTCCATCCAATTAATTACCTTGTTTGCACCATCTCCTTTTAAATGCAGGCCTTCAACACTCAGTAGTAATGTTTTAACCCAATTACCCACATTCATCGGTCCCGGAATGTTGAGAGACATACGCCGCATAGAAAATGCTCCAAATTTTGTGTTCCCAATTTTTATGTAATATTGTTTAATCTTGGACGGCAAGCGTATCTCTTCAGCAACTAAACTTGCATCTTTTATTTCGATTTTCAGCACGGTCAACTCAGTGAGTGGCTCAAGCTCTACAAGGGCAGCATTTTCTTTTGTATTGGTATTTTCCTTAGCTTCCCGCCCATTGAAGCTCTCTGTTATTATCAATTCCTCCAAACTGATCAAATTTGATATGACGCCACGCATGATTCTTTTAAGGTTTCGACAATCCTGTATTCTTAACCGCTTTAGATGTTTCAATCCCCCAATCTCTATTGGTAATTCCTCAATGCTCTCACAATTCTGAATTTCAAGTGTCTCGAGATTTTTTAGCATTTGTATTGGTAGTGGCGATTTGATACAAATTCCTTCCATAGACAGCTCCTTTATCTCTTGCATTCCATCAAAAAATTTGTCCTGCAATGTCAGCTCTTCCTTAATAAAATGCTAGTTCCATAACTTGTGAAGAAAAAAAACTGTTTCATTTTATTTGAAGTATATAGAATTGAATTTCATAGTAATTAGTGTATGTATTCTATGTCCATCTGCTATGAGTCCTTCTTCCTTTCTTTAAAAATATTTAATGATAATAAAAAAGTAATGATATTTTGACAGGGTGATAAAATACATCACATCACATTTGATAACCATTAATTTTAAACTATTATAAAATGTAGAACAACATTGAAACACATTTAATGCTCATGAAAAGCTTAATTAATTTATTCACCGCATACTTTCTTAATTAGTTGTTTTATGAAAGAGACCAGGGTGATAAAATACATCACATCACATTTGATAACCATTGATTTTAAATGTACGTATAATATCTCTAAATTGAATACATATGAAATTTAATGGAGTATTTTTGTAACTTCTTTTAATCTTCTATACAAATTATGCATGTTTAATCAGATTTTATGAATCAATAGATGTAATTTATAATTAAAACAATCATATAAAACTGATTTACCGATGAACATGATTGAAGAATAAGAGTCTCCATCAAATTTACCTGGTTTGCGCCATCTCCTTTTAAATACAGGACTTCAATACTCTGTAGTAATGTTTTAATCTAATCACTCACATTCATCGGTCCCGGAATTCCGAGAGACATCTTCCGCTTAAACCGTGGACCTGCAAATCTATAATCTATGTCCCCAATTTGTATGTCATATTTTACTATCTTGTATGGCAAGCGTATCTCTTCAGCAACTAAACTTGCATCTTTTATTTCGATTTTCATCACGGTCAACTCAGTGAGTGGCTCAAGCTCTACAAGGGCAGCATTTTCTGTTGTATTGGTACTTTCCTTAGCTTCCCACCCATTGAAGCTGCGTTTTATTTTCAATTCCTCCAAATTAATCAAATTTGATATGACGCCACGCACGATTCTTTTAAGGTTTTTACGCCACCGTATTCTTAACACCTTTAGATGTTTCAATCCCCCAATCTCTATTGGTAATTCCTCAATGCTCTCACACCAATCACAACTCAGAATTTCAAGTTTCAATAACTCACCAACAACTCTGATGCTTTCCAAATTTGGACAATAATGCAAACTGAGTGTCTTGAGATTTTTTAGCATTTGTATTGGTAGTAGTGATGTGGTACAATTTCCTCCCATACGCAGCACCCTTGTCTCTTGCATTCCATTAAAAAAATTGTCCGGCAATGTCAACTCTTCCTCATATGATTGCTTCTTTATCTTTCCTCCTTGCATCATTAAGATACGGAGGCTTGGACATTTGAACTCCACAGGAAACTCAATTTTGATGCTTAAATTCGTCATTGAAATCCAAAACCAATCCTTATGAAAATTTTCCCAACTTGGCCGATCAAAATCTATCACAAAACCACAATTTTGTTGAAATATTAAACCAAATTTATATATATATTTAGAAGAAGAGTTCAAG
>JACFYI010003767.1:46273-56748 GCA_014898755.1 Handroanthus guayacan
AGAACTCAATAATTAAAATCAAACAAAATGACAAAATTAATAAATTCAGAAAAACATTTAATTTCCTAGTTAAAGTATTTTAGACTTATTTTTTTTATTTTTTTTAGAAAAACTTCATTTGTATTTACTCTGCTCATAGAATCATGTTTTGTTTCTAATCACTTTTAGTACTTGGTGAGGATAATATCTAATAATGTGGGGCCTACTTAATTTCTAAAGAAGCACATAGAGGAAACAATCTAACATGTCAACCAAGCCCAAGGGATGCCCAGAAGCCAGCCTTGTAGGTGACAACATCCGTATGACCTAATAATCACCACTATTAGTACACAGATACGTGGAAGAATGAGATCAAGAAGTATAGACCTAGATACAAAAGTCAATGCACAATCACAGCTACAAATAGTCCTCTCCACCCTCAGAAGGGACACACAGTGATTTTGTCTCCACAACTTATAACCCCTATCCCAATAACCTGAATATTGTATTAAATCTATAACCAGAACTCAATTTGGGAGCTTAATATTTGGTTTCCCATTTTGTAAATAGACATATTTGATTTACTTATTTGTTGGTCAAATCAGTTGGCGCCGTCTGTGGGAAACTCAGTTAAGATTTGCAGCAATATATTGGGAAATAATTTTCATGGCCAACACAACTGACAATGTAAGAAACTCAACAATGGTTAACACACTGACCATAGACCTGGGAATACCCAGTTTGACTCCAGTTACACCGGAACAATTGATACAGTTAACCTCGAGCACCATACGAGAAATAGTACGAGCTTATGCTATAGAAGTGTTAGGATCGGCAAGGAAAGATGTTCTGCTAACAACGAGAGCTAGACCAACCGTATCGCGGTTAAGGCCCAGGCAAATATTTGGAATAGACAAGCCACGTCAAGGAGTGGTCCAAAGGGATAAAGAGAAGGAACAGGTACGGGCAATGTCGGACGAAGTCGAAGGCAGAGCACCATGACGTCGAAACGATTGACCAAACGGAAAGAGACCAAGTAAAAGAGCTCCCCCAGCATCAGTAGAGGTGGTTGGAGATTGTGCACAATGCCGATATGATCATAGACCAAATAAGCATCTAGAAAAAATAGTGAGACTTCCTCATCTAAAAAAGAAGGGGTCCCCATTTTGAGATGATATCTTGGCTGCAACTTTCCATGAAAACTAATCCTTGATTTGCTCAAATACGACGGGAGCACGAAGCTGCAAGAGCATCTAGCCATTTTTTAGGAGATCGTGCTCATTTACAGGCAGTTTGAGATGGTGAACTTCTAGTTATTAGCAAGGACGTTCAAAGGTCAAGCTTAAGAATAGTGGTTATCTCAACCACCTGGCACGATCTTGTCATATGAACAAATGTGTCGCAAATTACTGTATCATTTCAATTGTAAAAGGAGGGCAAGAAGATCGGCAATTCCCCTCTTTCACATTAGACAAGAAGAAAAAGAAAGAGAAACATGGAAAGAATTATTGGCTGATTCAATGATGAAAGCTAGGTGTAGAAAGCTTAAACATAGAAATGACAACCAGGACCCTGGAATCAGCATTGAAAAAGGGACCTCTGGCTGATGCATTGGCAAGAGAAATGCCTCATGACATTGAGTACCTGATGGAGGTTTGTCAGATGTACATAAATGAGAAAAAGATGAACCAACTAAAGGACAAAGAGATATGGCTGATGATGAGACGAAGGGGAGGATACCAAGATGAAAAGGGTTACAGGGAGAATGAGAGAGGGTTATGATCTAAAAAAGACCAATGTAGGTCCCCACCTTACCTGCAATGCGCCAAGTATGAGCCACTAAAGACCTCACGAACGAAAACGATGCTGGCAATAGCATCGAAAGATATGTTGAGGTGGCCAGAGAGGCAGAGAGTAACTCCAAATCGGAGACATCGGGAAACTACTGCACCTTTCATTAGGAAAAAGGGCACGATACAAAAGACTGCCACTAATTGAAAGACTCATCGAGCAAGGAAACTTGAGAGAGTTCATTGCAAGTGAAGACAGCAACTCTCGACGGGACCCAAAAGTTCACGACAAAAAATCTAGACGATATAAGGTTGGGCACAGCTGCTCAAGGAGTATTGATAGGCAATTCGCCTGTTCCGAGGAATGTGTATAGATGAGAAGTTGCACAACTAGGATAAATAGACATTGAAAATCTGTTGAGGAAAGAAGTGATTAACACGATACCAAGAGGCTGACGGGAAGAGACTCTAATAACCCGAGGAAGAAATACGCCTGGGAAGGTTGACATGCCTTTAACGTCACGAAATTAAACCATTCAACGTCCATAATCACATTCAACAAAAAAGACTTAGAAGGTATATGTTAGCCACATAACGACTCAATGGTGGTGACTCTCAACATTGCAAACTTTGCTGTAAGGAAGATCTTAATTGATAATGGTAGCTCGGCGAACATAATCTTCTTGGACACACTAGCAAGAATGGAATTGGATGTGAGCACCCTCGTACAAGTTAACATGCCTTTGGTAGGTTTTGGAGAATTGGAGGTCGTGCTAATTGGGACGTTGGATCTGCCTACTTCGATGGGGAAAGGGCTTAGGTGAAAGACCATACTGGTTAAATACGTGTCATTAATGCATTATTTGCTTACAACATCACTTTTGGGAAGCTAGGTCTAAACAAATTTCAAGCAATGGTGTCCACCTTTCACTTGAGGATGAAGTTCCCGACAAAGGATGGAGTGGGCGTGGTAAAAGGCAATCAAGGAATAGCGAGAGAATGTTATAATGTATCTACTTGCCTTGGTATCACCAAATTAAAGAAATGGGTATGTACAAACTAGCTAAAACAATTTGAAAAAAACATAATCATGGAGACCTCTTGATATGATGACCTACGATCAAAGAAGAAGTTGAAAGAGAATACTAAAATAACACCCTTGGAATTCAAGAGTATAGAATTGTGCCCAGGGAACGAGGGAAAAATAACGAGGATCAGAGCATACCTTTCCCTGCCGACGAAAGTTATGATCATAGATTTTCTTCGCAAGAATGTTGACATGTTGACATGTTCACATGGTTTGTAGAGAATCTCAAAGGGATTGATCCCTACATCATTGTTCACCGATTAAATATCAACCCCAAAGCCAGACCTATGAGGCAGAAGAAAAGAAATTTTGGGGCTGAGCAAAATAAAGTGATAAAATAAGAGGTCAATAAATTATTAAAATCTAGGTAGGTGGTCTAAATAATATATGCAACATGGTTATCAAATATCAATGTTGTACCGAAGATTGGAGGAAAATGGCACATGTGTACGGATTTTAGCAACCTGAACAAAGTTTGTCCAAAAGACCCATAACCATTGCCAAGAATTAATCTCTTGGTAGACTCAAAGGTTGGATGCGCATTTCTAAGCATAATGGATGCATACCAAGGGTACTATCAGATTTTTATGGCTGAAGAAGATCATGATAAAACCACATTCATCACTGAAAGAGGAATTTAATATTATAAGGTCATGTCATTTAGGCTGAAAAATGCTGAAGCAACTTACCAAAGGTTGGTAAACAAAATATTTCACCATCAAATTGGCTCGACCATGGAAGTATATGTGGACGATGTGCTTGTAAAAAGTATGAGGCCAGAAGATCATTTGTGACATTTAGTAGAGGCTTTCCAGATCATGAGAAAGTATGGAATGAAGCTAAACCCGACAAAATGCACATTCGGAGTGAAAGGTGAAAAATTTCTAGGGCATATGGTCACAGAAAGAAGAATTGAGGCAAACCCGAAAAAGATTAAGGCAATCGTCGACATGTCTAATCCGAAGAACATTAATGAGATCCAAAGGTTGATGAGGAGAATTGCATCATTGAATAGGTTCATTTCTAAGTCAATGGAAAAATCATTGCCATTTTTTAAAACCTTGAAGAAGACGAAGGATATCCTTTGGTCAGAGGAATGCGAAGTAGCATTCCAGGGGCTCAAACAATACTTGATGACGACACCATTGTTGTCTAAACCAGTAAGTGGAGAAACTTTGTATTTGTACCTAGTTGTATAGAAGGAAGCAATAGGTTTGGTGCTCATAAAGGTCATTGGAATGGAGCACAAGCCTGTATATTATGTGAGTTGAGTTCTGCAAGCAACTGAGAATAATTATCTTGACATTGAGAAGTTGGCATTGACAGTCGTAACCACGGCTCGTAAATTACAACTATTCTTCTAGTCCCATTAGATAGTGGTCCTTACAAAATTATCCACTCCGAGAGATAATGCAAAGGCCGGATACATTAGGTTAGCTTGTTAAATAGACATTTGAATTAAGCGAATTCACTGTAGCATATCAAAGGAGAACTGCGATGGAAATGCAGGCATTGGCGGACTTCATCTTAGAAATGAGCAGCCCAAACCTGACCCTGGCCCAAGATATCCTCCTCGTGGGCGAGCAATGGCTGCTGCACATGGACGGGTCTTGGATGGCAAGACGTGGCGGAGCAGGAATTTGGTTCAAAAGCCCGGATGGGATCAACTTTGAATTTACTTTGAAATTGAATTTTATCGTTATAAACAACGAAGCAGAGTATGAAGCCCTGATAGGGGGTTTGAAGATGGTTGTAGAGATGCAAATCAAAAGCTTAATAGCCTACACTGATTCACAATTGGTCGTTAATTAGTATCATGGTTCCTTTGATGCAAAGTAATGATGATACAATACCTCAACCTCATAAAAGCACTTGCTAGGAACTTCGTGGCATTCAACCTCATGCAAATGCCTTCAGCAGAAAATGAGAAAGCTAATGCATTTCAAAGTTTGCAAATATGATCGAACGCATAAAGTCGAGGCAGGTAACCATCTTGATCAATGAGTCGCCGGCGATAACAACAAAGGAGAAGATATCATTGAACTCTTACGCGAAGGAGATCATGTCGGTTGAAGAGACTGAGGAGGATAATTGGATGAAAGAACTAAAGAATATCTGGAAGGTGGGAAGTTACTAAGTGATAAAATAATTGCTCATCAACTTGAGAGACGAGCGACGCGATTTACCCTCATTGGCCAATAATTTCAAACAAATGATTCGGATTTAGACTATAGACTAGAGGAATTTTCGTTTCGGAGTCTTAAACACATTTCGAAAAGTTAGATATGAACTCGGTTAATCAAAACGAAGTTGGAAATTTAAGTTTTGCTCACTGGAATAGGCATTTGGGCGCATATTTGGTTTTCGTCACGAGTCGGAGTGCTTGAGCGCTCAGCTACTGGATTGCCACATTTTGAGCGTCGGAGAGGGCGCTTGAGCACCAACTTGGGCACTGGGATGCCCAAATTGAGTGCTTGAGTGCCCACTCTCGATAGAATTTTTATTTTTTAATTTTTGATTCAAAACTACATTTTTTAGGTGTCTTTTATACCATAATATTTGTAAATCATAAGTTCAAAGTTTGTTTTACGATTTTATAAAAATAATGATCAAGTTCGAACACTCATTTTCCATAGTCGATATTCTTCCATTTCCTTTAGAAATTTTTCTTTTTTGGTTTCAAAGGCTCCATCATAGTCCAAGGACCGAAGTTCAAGTCCATTCCAAAGTCTAGATGAGGATTCCAAAAGTGTACAAGGAGTCATTGGATTTCCATATCAAGGAGTTAAGCTTAAAATCAAAAGATTCAACAAGAATAGCAACATTAGCTCATTTCAAGCAAAATATCAATGAAATCATGATATCATAAACTCAATACAAGGATATCAAATAAGTCATGAAGATGATTCACATGATCATAGGAAGGAAACAAGAATCCATAAGTCTTACTTGATCCCAAGCTTTAAGCAAATATATTAAGCTCCACAAGTGTTTGATTTCAAGTACCTAAAATATAAAATCATATTTAGGTTATGCTTAAATCACAACCTTAACATAGACACATAATCACAACCTTATGCTATTCTCACCAATAGTCTTGACTCTTGAGAAAGTGGCCACCTACTCTTTTCCCTAAAGCAAAATTTGTTAAGTGCAAGATATGTGTATCAATGTGCAAGGAGATGTCAGTAGCGTTGTGAGTGAGGGAGAGTTGCAAATGGAAGAAGGCTTTTTTAATATTTATCGTTCTATTCAATTCTTCTCTTTAATTATATTTTTTCTTTTTTTCAACTTTATTCACTCCAAATTTATCTTTCAATTATGTTATGGTATAAACAAATTCAAGAAAAAATATTCAATATTTTAGAAGTATTTATCATTATTAATAATAAATAAATATTTTTAATTTTACAAAAATAAAAAGATTAGGGGGTGTTTGGCTAAGCTTATTTAAAATATCTTATAAGTTCCTATATCTTATAAAATATTTTCAGAAGTTATAAGATGATACATCTTATTTTCAGAATTAAGAGGGTTTTTGGGTGAGCTTATAATCTCTGTGAAATATCTTATAAGATGTTTAAGAACTCATAAAATATTAAAATATATTTAGTAAAATTTTTCAAAAAAGATCTTATTAACTCTCAAAATAAGATGTTAGGAGCTTATAAGTCTTTTTTTAAAAAAATAAGGGGATCTTAACTCATTTTTGAAATCTTCATATGCACCTTTATTCTTAGCCGTTTTAACTACAAAATTGTCATTACTGACATCTTATAGATTAAAAGATATTATTTTATCCAAATATTTCAACAATTTAATTCTAAAATAAGATATAACATCTCATAAACTCCAAAAATACTACTAAAACATAGGCTTTCAGGGATTGCCTAATTAGTCATTATCAAGCAAAAAATTGGTCACTAACGAGTTCAGTAACTTTTAGTAACTGCTCTAAGCAATTAAAAAAAAAGAAAGAAAGAAAGAAAGAAATCATCACAAAATAAAATTAGTGACCACTCATTGAAGTGGTCACTAATTAGTGGGCGTGTTATGCAATCACTAAAATTAACATATATATTTTGTCAGAAATGTATAAGATCACTATGCAGTTTCGCATTTTGAACATACTGAGTGGTCACTTATTAGTGACCCCTGTGTGCAATCACTAATTTTCAGTGAGTTAGAAAATAAATTATGGAATGCTAACCAAACTTTGCCACTTTGAACATTTGGACCCGCGGCCTCTAATATATAACATGACTTACTTACCACTGAACAAAATACAATTTCATATAATACTTTCTATAATATAATATATATCACATATGCAAATAAAAATTAAATATTTTTAAATTTGATATATTTGTGCATGTACGTAATACAAATATATAGTGATACTTATTTAGTAATATATATACATAACAATATATAATTATATATAACAATTTATTAATATATAGCTAATTATTTCATATTTCTCCTTTAATTTGTTTACGTTAGTTTTTATTATTTTATGAACGTAATATAATTTTTTAAAAAAAAAAATTTACAAACATTTACATATAAATTTCATATATAAAATTATATATTCATAAATGCTTGGCTAGATACACATTATCTCTAGAAAATATATTATTATATCATAATCATTTATAAGCACACACTATGATAATATATAAGTATATAGAGTGAAATATAATTATACATATATAAAATATTTCTATGTATGCGATTTCTTTCTTTATATAATAATTATATTTACGTATAGTAAACTGTCTCATATTAATGAAGAAATATGTAATATAGGATAATTATTTCTCAAATCTATTAACTTGACGAAAAACACTTACTAACTTAATTTTATGTTCATATATTATTATTCAAATAAGAAATAATAAATTTTTTCTTCCATATTACAAGTATGCGAAAAAAGTTAAAAAAATAAAAATAAAAATAAAAATATTATGTTTGTGAGAGCACGGTCACTAATAACTGACCACGCTAATGACCGAAATTAAATTCGGTCACAAATTAGTGACCTAAAAATAATTTGGTCAAAAAGTAGTGATCGCGTTAGTGGCTGATTAACGAGATCACTAATATGAGTGACTAAGAAAAAAAAAATTAGTCATTAATTAGTGACCGAATTAGTAAGCAAAGTAAAATCTAATTCGTGATCCGATCGATGACCGCATAGATCCTAATATCTTATTTTGGGAGTTACTTTGTTGAAAAATTTTACCATACATATTTTAACATATTATAAGCTTTTAAACATCTTTTAAGATGTTTTAAAGAGATTATAAGTTCACCCAAATGTACTCTTAGGCACATGCATATAGTGAGCAACAATTACTACATTATGAATGAATGCTACATGTATCTAAACAGTGTCAAAATCCCGATCATATAAAATTATTACCAATTGGTCCACAAACATATTAATCTCATTACATTTGGTCCGAGTGAATTGCATATTACCCTCCTGTGATATTTCGAAATAGCACTAAGACCCCCGTGAAATAAAAACTAGCAACTAAACTCCTTGCATGGGGGGCAAAATACTATTTTTCAAAAAACACGAGGAGTTTATATGAATATTGTCTAAAAAAACACGGGGGTTTAGTTGCTAGTATTTATTTCACAGGGGTCTTAGTGCTATTTCGAAATATCACAGGGGGTAATATGCAATTCTCTCCATTTGGTCCAAAATTAATTTCTAGTGTTGTCATGATAATCAACAAGCGCAAGCAACGGTGTTTGCAATTTGTAAGGAATAATCAAATTTGAAGGAGATTTTGGTTACTCGCAAACTCAGACAAGCTTTTGCGAACGGACCGAGACTCAGTGCAATTAACCCAAAATATATAGTGACCACGTGCAAATAATAAAGCCTGAAAATTGACAACGAGAAGGACCAGGCAGACTATTGACTAGTCTTAAGGGTCTTCTTTTTCCCTTATTCTTCTTCTCCTCCTTTTTCCTTTTTTTTTTTTAAATAAAGAAAAAAATTGAAAAAGAAGAAAATTAGGCTTAAGGGGAAACTCCTCTTCTCTGGACATAAAAGTTGGACACATTAGTGGATTAGGGGTAGAAATCCAACCAAAGTGGTTTGACAACTATAAATTAACATTCATAAGTTTACGAAATTATCAAATCATCAATTTTGTTAGATTTTTTAATTAAAAAATTATTGATATCTTTTAATTTTTTCATTACATTAACTACTCATTTTACATCTATACTTAACTGTTGTCATTTTAGATAATTAAAAAAATGATAATATCATCAATACATTGCAATTAGATTTTTCTGGAAGTGCAATAATTGACTAAATTCATTACGATAAGTAGATCCATTATTAATCCAAATATAGAGAATGTTATGTTATTCTAATTCTTAAACCAGGAGGCAAAATGACTTTTCTTCATGTTATTGTAATTCTCAAACCATTGTTTTGCTAATTGAGCTAGATTTTGAAGAGTATTAAGATAATTATCCATTTTTATTTCACTATAAGAAAATAAAGTAATTATCACAATTGAAAATTGATCTTAATATGAAATAATGATGATGGAAAGTCACTTACTACGACTTCACTACAACAATCCGTAGTTTCTATGAGCATAATTGAAGATTTACCATGGCATATAGCTATAATTGATGTTTTAACCACAATGTAGCCATGACAAATAAGGTTTTTACCTTGATTTTTTGTATCGTTGGCTATTATGTCTACCACAGATGTTCATTTTGACTTATTCAATACTACTTTTACCACGACTGTTAATTCTTTTATCGCAAAAAGTCAAGAATTTTGTAGTACTTCCTGATTACCAATTCCATATATGATATATATTTGTGTATATCAGTTTTGTCATTCATCTTTTGAATCGCGGTCATTAATAAGACGAATATATATAAAACTACTCTTATAATTGATATGAGTACAAGCAAAAGTAATTTTTTAAAATTAGAAGTTATTGATATGTGGTCGGTCCTAAAATGTAACAAGACATAATACTAATTAAAGATTATTTCTTCAGGAAGTGATAAACACAACAAATCTTTGCATTTCGAGTTTAAAATTTTTTAACGATCTAATGCTCAATTAATTATGCAAATTAGTCAAGCTTAATTAATATTATTGACATACTTTTATTTATAACATTTCAAGGCTGTCCCATATCATGAAATGTACTCTTATATATATATATATATGTATATATACACATCATTAAAGCAGCACCACAAGTTCAGAAATAATTATTGAAAAACTTTTTGGGTGTAGCACAGGTAAATTTATCTGGAATGTATGTCATTACATTACAGGTGACAACACACAGTGCCCATTAATTTGTATACATATGAACTGAAAATGATGCATAATTAATTATATTATAGAATAATGATTAGTGAAGTCCCAAAATTAATCGCATCACTAATTGATGGTAACCGTATAATACTATGGTTTCTTATTTCTCCTTGTGAGAGGGATTCGCATATAACCAGCATATTTTTTGAAATTAATGGTTCCACTAGTAATTAACAAATTTATAATAATTATATATTGTTATTATTTCTAGAAGTGATGGAAGTCTCCATAGTAGTTTAAT
>JACFYI010003768.1:4251-16488 GCA_014898755.1 Handroanthus guayacan
ATCAGTTTTTTCAGCTTCCTCGGGTCGCTTCATCTCGGGCAGCTCAATGAGATTCGCATTAAGCAAATCATCAAATATCCTGGAAACATCGGAATCTAGAAATGGGTATTGCTTTGACTTCATTTCTTTTACGGTCAACTTCTTTTGTCCCCCTTCTGGTGAGGTATCTTTGTCCCCATTGCTGGTATTGGCTGTCCTTCCACGCAACTTGATTGCTGTGGCATAAAGTCGACCGTACCTAAATTATTTATTTGGATTGCTCCCCTCTGAACGGCCATTTGAGAGTGAGATAGGAGGCAAAAGGGCATAATTGAATGATTGTGGAGTTACAAGAGTAACAGATCCACCAAATATTTGTTTCGGCCTTATATGATTTTTGGATTTCGTATCATGATTTGAACTCTGGATTTACAATTGTATTGAATTGAAATGATTGTTTTGTCACGAATATCAAAATTTTATCATTAATAATCGATTGTACTTCTACCTATTATTCCATGATTCCTAAGTTTTTTTGTCATCCATCATGATCTTTATTAAGTCTCTCGACTTATTTAAATTTTCTATCATGCGTAGGTGAATTATAACTATCCAAAAATTTTTCTAAAAATTATTATTATAGTTTAACCTAAAACCCTAATCTTATAATAAATTTCTATAGTCTTTTAATAATCCAAAATTTTTTCTAAACTTCTATAAGTTAGATTTTGATATTTTATTACCCTAAAAACTATTTCTACAAACTTATTTATTGCATAAATCCTATAGTTTTAAATATTTATTTTTCAATACCAAAACTTTCAATTTCATTTCCAAAATCAATAATCCAAGCCTAGAATATTTTATTTCATTCTCTAAAGCCCTCCTACTAATTTTTATAATTTTTCTACAACCTAAAATCCTACAAATAATTATTTTCGTTTAAGAAGCATTATTTTAAATCCAAAACCCTAATCTTATATTTTCCAAAACCTATAATTGAATAAGTAAATAAATAAATACTAAAATCATTAATAAAATAAAATAAAGTGAACTCTATCTATTTTTCTAGAAATAACCAATTTTATAAATAAAAATAAAGAAACATCTACACTAGGATTTTTCAAGAAAATTTCATTATCAAAAATGATAATAATGACTAACCTAATCATCTTATTATTCTAGTAAAAGAATTAATTAATTACTAATAGGAAAATTTGCTTAACTACTTAAAATATATATATATATATCTTCTAGACTTGGCCGAACTTTTTTTTAGAAAATACACACACACACATATAAAAAATATAAATACTAAAACATTAGTAAATAAAATAAGAAGTTTATCTAATTGTTCTCCACTAAAATTGGTTTTGAAGCAAATATTTTAATTAAAATTAATCAAGTTGACAATAATAATTAGTACCTTATCACCATATCAAGTTTGTCCCTTATGCCCTCCAAAATTGACTAGGTAATTAATGACTCGTTTAGGATAATCCTCTAATTAATTAAAAGAAAAATAAAAAATGTATATATATATCATGGCCGAATTTTAAGAAAAATAATAAAAAATAAAATAAAATTTATCACATGGTGCATGAATGGAAGACTCAAGATCTCTCTACATGCACCAACTTGCATCTATTTAAAAAGACTAAAATACCCTTATGAATTTTATTAATTACAAAAACTAACCTTAAAAATTTTTCTATAAATAGGGGGCCATTCTCTTCAATTTTTCCACACCATAACCTACCATTCTCTTCACTATTGTAGGAGAAAACACTCTCAAACTCTCTCAAAAATCCCAAACCCTAGAAAAAATTTCAATCTTCCATTAAACCCTAAATAAGGTTCCTACCACTTAGAAATTTTGTGAGGAGAAGGAAGAATGTATAGATCAAGATCCAAGGTAGAGTTTGAAGCTTTGAATTCATTAAAATTATAAGAAAATACAAGCTTCACCTATTGAAACACAAATCGATATATGTTGGAAAAATAGGGAAATCCTGCAAGAGACTGGCTGACGGTCCGACGCCACCCTCGCATTCTCACCGATGGTTCCCAGGGTTAAAAAATCAATCAATCAATAGGTTTAGAATCTGTATCAATTGTCCGATTTTAAACAATAATAAATTTCGAACAGATATTGGACATAAACAAATCCATCTATAGGATGGTATACAACAAGTATCAATCATTCACAATTGGTCTGATTCAATCAATATAAGATCTCAAACAATCTCGAACATGATTATTTATCAAATGATATTGTGAGCTCAATCATTTCGAACGAATGGACTATGGACATATCAAATAATATTTTCAAAATTATTTCAAAGGAATATTTTGTGATCATTTCAACAGTATTTTGAAAATATTTCAAAAACGTACACAACGGACATATTAAGTAATATTTCCAAAGCCTTTCAAAAGATAAGAATATTCACATTATATTTTTGAAGCCATTTTTAGAAAATGAACACCCTCACAATTTTTCAGAAAATGAATCAGAGTTATGAAAACTATAAACAATACTTTTCAAAATGTTTAATGGAATAGAATCCTTTAGCAATCTTTGAAAATATTTTAGAGAGGTGAAATCCATGAGGTATTTTGAAAACATTTCAAGGAACATGAAACATAATCGACATTTGAAAGATATTTTCAAGGAGTGAGAATAACAAACGATACTTTGAAAATATTTTTAAAGTATAAAACTACGAACGATATTTTGAAAACATTTTAGAAATGGATTTTCACAGCATGTAACGCCCCCCGAAATCCCAGGGATGTGCGGACCTAAGACCCGAGGTGTGACACTCATGTTCTATATATTCTAAGTACCAATATGGAAATTCAAAGCATAAACATTCAACTAAACTCCAAATTTCGATACAATAATCCAAACTAAGTTCCATAATGTACGATTACATTTCAAGGGTTCAAAATACATGAAGCAATCTAACTTATCAATACAGTTCATCGATCTATATATTTCTAGGCCCATAAGTTCCAAAACAATAGACTAAACTAAATACAATAGGGATTTACAAGACCAAAATGAGCTATACAATCTATCATGAGACTCCAATCATTCATTCATTCATGTTTCAAGAACCTATATGGTAAATAGGGCCATGAGTCCACTGACCCAGTAAAGCTTATAACATATAAACGAGGATAAGAATTTCAAGCAACATGAGCATACCAATAACAATACAGGAATGTCATATGGATGGCAATCAGAACGATCAAGATAATCAATATATACATATATTTATCACATTTGAGTCAATAGGCTGAAATAATCTTTTGGTAGGTGTGACACCCCAAAAATCCCCTTAAAAATAAAATCTTAAATAACCGATTTTTTCATTTTCAAAATCATGAACATCGTTTTGACGTCAAGGTAAGTTTTGTGTATTCAAAAGACTTTTGTACATTTAAGTTTTATTTTCGTGCTCCGTTTTGATCCAAATGAGCACCCAAAAATCCCTAAATACAATTCTTGAATTGTCGATTTTTTGAAAATTCATTTGATTTTAAAATCAAACCTCGTTTTAAAATAAAAATACATTTCACGCATTCGAAAATATTTTGAACCATTACGTTTCAACTTCATGTCACGTTTCGACCCAAAATAAGCCCAATTTAAGCCCAACATGTAGCCACTTTTGTTGACCAATTGAAATTCAAAAATAACAGAAAAGAAAAAGAAAATGAAAGCAAAAACGGCAGCTACTGCTGCTGAAAAGAGGTGATGGTCTAGCCATCACCATTCCATCCAATCCATCACACTTTTGTCCCATTTCTTCTATGAGAAGCTTGGTAAATTATTTTGAAGGGTTTTAAGTTATTAAATCTTGCATTTTGGCCCCAAATTCCATCTATAAATACCCCACATTTGCAAGACAAAGTCTCTTGCTCAGACACTCACTTTCCTACTTAGAAAATCTCTTGCACAACAAAAACTTCACTTGCATTCCTTCTCCCAAAGACAACCGATTGTTAAGGGGGAATCTTGAGGCGGTGTTCTCTCATCCTACCATTGGTAAGTAACTTAAAGATTGATGTTTTAAGAATGATTAAAGATAAAAGTGTATGGAACTTGGCAAATGAATGAATGTTGTTCTAGGTACTTGAAACTAAGTTTGGATCACTTCTTTATCAAGTTCTTAGACTACAAGAGGTAAGGCTTATAGCTTCCCCTCTCTATGGGCATGTATTTCAGCTTTTCCCTCCATTGATCGAGCATGCTTTGAGTACTTGATGCTATTGACTTGTGGAGCATGAGAATCTGTATTATTGTCTTGTTTTACTTGCAAAATCTATGCTCAACTCTTGAATATGTTAATCCCATGCTTAATGCTTCGTCCTAAACTCTTGTATCGATACTTGGGATTGAATATTGAATGATGGACCATGGACTAAGAGGTAAACGAACTAAAAACGGCTGAAAAACGGGTGATATGGACATAACCGTACATTTCGACGTTAAAATGTTCTCTCAAAAAATTTCAAATCCGAAATCCCAAATGATATTTTATAAATATTTTTAGGTATTTAATAACCTCAAAAATGTATTTTTGGATAAAAAATTCAAAGAAAATCAAAAGACAAAAAATCAGATTTCAACCCAAGAGTGAGCGCCCAAGTGCAGAAATTATTGTTCATAAGCACCCAAGCACCTGGCCACTGTCCAAAAATTTGAGTTTTGGGTGTTCGGGTGCCCGTATGCTCGCCCAAGTGCCCAGTCTCGGACCAAACTTTTTTTCTTGAGTTTTAAAACCCTATTTCTTGATATCTTTAGTCCATATCCAATCATTTTAACATAATACAAAGTTTTAAAAATGTAATCCCACTAGTCCATAGTCTAATTTTCGAAACGATTGATTGATTGAATATGTCTTGGCCTATTGAACTACTATTGATATTGATGGTATTAGAACATTATGACTTGCCGGCTTTTTGATTGCATGATTGATTGATGATTTGTTTCATTCTAAAGCCATATGATTGATTGATTGTGGGCTCGTATAGGGTTTCTTGGGGACCAAACTCGGCCAGTATCGGACTGTCAACTAGGACTCTCGAGTCCCTGATTGTTGGGTAGTTCGGACGAGTTCTGGAGGTAGAATTCCAAAGAACTACCTAAGCATGTACGTCGGCTGTGCTTCTTGATTGAATGATGCTCCTTCGGGTGTTGGAAGGATAAGGCGAAATGTATGTTGAAGATATAAGGGTGATAGACCTACCAAAAGATTGATTCAGCCTATGGACTTGAATGTGATAAATATATGCATATATTGATTGTCTTGAACGTTTCTATTGCTATCCGTATCACATTCTTTTATTGTTATTAATATGCTCATGTTCTTTGAAATTCTTATCCTCATTTACATGCTATAAGTTTTACTGTGTCAGTGGACTCATGAACCCATTTAACATGTAAGTTCTTGAACTATAAATGATTGAATGAATGATTGGAGCTCGATAGATTGTATAGCTTGACAGGGATTGTAAACCCTATTATATTTTGGCTTAGTTTATCACTTTTGGACTAGTTTTGTATTTTGGATCGAAATTATGTTTTGGACTTATGAAATGTATAGAACATGTATTGTATTGCCATGTTAGAGGCTCTATGTAATTTTGGATAGGTTGATATATAGCTATACATTTTGGGAATTAGTTTGGATCGTTTGACGGGTTTTATAAAATTTCACGTGAATGATATTGATGCATTAAGTTTATGATAATTTTGGAATGATTATCCATCCGCGAGTAGCACTTTGAATCTCGAGGCGAAATGCCCCTAAAATCCGAGGCGTTACAGATGCTATCAGAACCACCACTAATCAA
Organism: Handroanthus guayacan; assembly: GCA_014898755.1. NCBI lineage: Eukaryota > Viridiplantae > Streptophyta > Magnoliopsida > Lamiales > Bignoniaceae > Handroanthus > Handroanthus guayacan. The sequence continues at coordinate 10,099 of JACFYI010003768.1, forward strand.
TGGGAGCTAAGTGTTATGCGGGGTAAAGTGCTACGTGTATGGGAGCCACCTCTTGAGCTTGCGGGGCAAAGTGCTACATGCGCGGGAGCCACCTCTTGAGCCCGTTGGAGCCACCTCTAGAGTCCCATTGCCTGGTGGGCGGTCTTAGGCCAATTATAGCACGACGCCATAATCAAACTCACTTGACAAGAACTTCTCTGGACTCATGTCATAGGATTGGACTGAATTAAGTTATGATCATTTGGTATGATGGGTAATATTTAAATATATCGGATAGCAGTTGGGAGGCCTACTAATTTGTGAACTACTATATTTATGCACTAACCACTTGATTTTAGGAAGATGTTATAAACATGAATATGCTATTGAATTGTTTTGGGTTAGATATCGACTCTAGTGACCTTAGGAGAGATGGATAAAGGAATAAAGCTTTTGTATATCACTGAACATAGAATTTAGAAAACCGTGGTGTTAAGATAGATCCGTTATTATATCCACAAATTTTGCTAGCCGTTGCGATTATTGGTAATGTCGTTGCTAGAATAGACTGGGAAAAATGAAAATTGACTAAAATGAAGGAGTCGGAAAGTAGTCCCAATCGGGGGGATAGTTAAAAAGTGAACAAGTGAGACTTTAAGGAAAGAGATGAGATGCTAGTCTGGATCGAGACACAGCTAGCTAGAAAGGGCTAAGTTATGCTGATCGATGCTACAAATATTGGGAATGTTGTTGGAGTAAATACTGGATATGAAAACAAGGAGACGAAGGATCCTAATTAAGTCAAGATTGGCTAGAAGTTCAAATCTTAAATCCATCTATATATGTATGTGTTAGGAAATTTGGTGCATAAGTACTTGAGAGTGACGGTCTGAAATTATGTCGGATTTTGTAGAGCCTAGTAGTAATTATGATGGAAGCTAAGCATGATATGGTAACGGTTATATAACCATTTCCTTTGCTCATTTTGTAAGGTGAACTAGTAACCAGGTTTTTGGCTAATTAATGAGGAATGTTTTGAACTTAAAACATGAGATTTTAGCATTGCCGATCTTGAGCCGTGATGGTTTATTTTGTGGCGTGAGGATTATGAACCTTGAGATAATGGAACTTTGGATTGACGCTTAGAAATCTCATGAACTAATATTCGATAAATATGGCATCAAGAATAGGAATCTCAATGAACGAACTCCCCAAGATGATGCAATAAGCCTAGATGAGTTTTATTCAAAGAGATTAAGGATACAGAAAACCCAAGAAATATAGAGGGCGTCTTACCTAAAAGATGCCACGTAAGAGGACTCTCCCAGCAAGAAATGGGTATGCAGCAGGACAACCGTTCACCTTACTATAATCACTTGTAAACTAATAACGACAGTCAACTAACCTAGAACGTGCTAGTAAGGAAAATTTAAAGATCCATCATCAATTAGGTATTGAGATTTAAACCACCCAAGTTTAGAAATGAGCTTGATAAGAAGAAAGTAGAGGTGTGATGGGGAAAGTTGAAGACAAGTCTCTAAGTACTCAAACCCTCAGAAAAACCACAAGTTAGTTATGCCACTTTTCTTTTAGAAAAAGCGGCATAAAATTGGTGACATGCTTTAGAGCAAATATAGAGATCATAAAAACAGTCATGTAGATTTGGAAGTATTCTGAGCGAAGTTATGAAAAGGAAAGAATTCATGAATCTGATTCAAGGATCTATATTGGTAACAGAATAAGAGGATTAGTATAATCAATTAATCTAGCGCACCTCACATGTCCTAACATATGAATAGAAATTAAGGGATTAAGACCGAGCCGATGTGCTAGCAAGAGAACGAAGGATGGACTCTATGCCAGGATTGAAAAGTAATACTTTAGTCTAAGATTTTCATGCCAAGCTTTATCTAACACTAGATTTACGCATTCTGTTATATCGCCTATGCGTGCTGAATAAATAGGCTCGACTTTAGAATTGATGAAAATCCGGTATGAGATTTAGAACCTATAAGAGGACCTTATTAAGCTTGCATTAAGTATCTAAATTCTATTATGATTGTAGAAAGATAGGAATTTGACATTTATTCTATCAAATTGCCCACTCAAGGTGACCTTACGAAAGTAAAGTGATTTTTTTTTTCGAATCCTAGATTTCTAAGCTGAGAAGTTAGAAATTGAAGGACACTCTAAGTTAAGGTCTTCTAGGAGAAATAAGAAATTAGAATAAGGTTACTCAAGAATGTAGAAACGTTGTGAAGGTTGGATATCTTCATCTATTCGTATAGAGTAGAGAATCTGGGGACCAGATTCCTTTGGGGGGAAGATTGTGACACCCCAAAAATTTTCTTAAAAATAAAATCTTGAATAACTGATTTTTTCGTTTTTAAAATCACGAACATCGTTTTGATGTCAAGGTAAGTTTTTTGCATTCAAAAAATTTTTGTACATTTAATTTTTATTTTCGTGTCCTGTTTTGATCCAAACGAGCACCCAAAAATCCTTAAATACAATTCTTGAATCGTCAACTTTTTGAAAATTCATTTGATTTTAAAATCAAGCTTTGTTTTAAAAACAAAATACATTTTACACATTCGAAAACATTTCCAACCATTACGTTTTAATTTCACGTCAAGTTTTGACCCCAAAACAAGCCCAATTCAAGCTCCAACATGTAGCCACTTTTGTTGACCAATTGAAATTCAAAAATAACAGAAAAGAAAATGAAAATGAAAGCAAAAATGGCAGCTACTGCTGCTGAAAAGAGGTGATGGTCTAGCCATCACCATTCCATCCAATCCATCACACTTTTGTCCCATTTCTTCTATGAGAAGCTTGGTAAATTATTTTGAAGGGTTTAAGTTATTAAATCTTGCATTTTGGCCCCAAATTCCATCTATAAATACCCCACATTTGCAAGACAAAGTCTCTTGCTCAGACACTCACTTCCCTACTTAGAAAATCTCTTACACAACAAAAACTTCACTTGCATTCCTTCTCCCAAAGAAAACCGATTGTTAAGGGGGATGTTGAGGCGGTGTTCTCTCATTCTACCATTGGTAAGTAACTTAAAGATTGATGTTTTAAGAATGATTAAAGATAAAAGTGTATGGAACTTGGCAAATGAATGAATGTTGTTCTAGTTGCTTGAAACTAAGCTTGGATCACTTCTTTATCAAGTTCTTAGACTACAAGAGGTAAGGCTTATAGCTTCCCCTCTCCATGGGCATGTATTTCAGCTTTTCCCTCCATTGATCGAGCATGCTTTGAGTACTTGATGCTATTGACATGTTGAGCATGAGAATCTGTATTATTGTCTTGTTTTACTTGCAAAATCTATGCTCAACTCTTGAATATGTTAATCCCATGCTTAATGATTCGTCCTAAACTCTTGTACCGATGCTTGGGATTGAATATTCAATGATAGACCATGCACTAAGAGATAAACGAACTAAAAATAGCTGAAAAATGGGTAATATAGACAAAACCGTGCATTTTGACATTAAAACGTTCTCTCGAAAAATTTCAAATCCAAAATTCGAAACAATATTTTATAAATATTTTTACGTATTTAAGAACCTCAAAAATGTATTTTGGATAAAAAATTTAAAGAAAATCAAAAGACGAAAAATCAGATTTCAACCCGAGAGTGAGCGCCCAAGCGCAGAAATTACTATTCATGAGCACCCAAGCGCCCGACCACAGTCCAAAAATTTGAGTTTTGGGCGCTCGTGCGGCCGTATGCTCGCCCGAGCGCCTAGTCTCGAACCAAACTTTTTTTCCTGAGTTTTAAAACCCTATTTCTTGATATCTTTAGTCTATATCCAATCATTTTAACATAATACAAAGTTTTAAAAACGTAATCCCACTAGTCGATAGTCCAATTTCTGAAATGATTGATTAATTGAATACATCTTGGCCTATTGAACTGCTATTGATATTGATGGCATTAGAACATTATGCCTTGCCGGCTTTTTGATTGAATAGATTGATTGATTATTCGTTTCGTTCTAAAGCCATATGATTGAATGATTGTGGCCTCGTGTGGGGTTTCTTGGGGACCGAACTTGACCAGTATCGAACTGTCGACTAGGACCCTCAAGCCCTTGACTGTTGGGTAGTTCGGACGAGTTCTGGAGGTAGAATTCCGACGAACTACCCCAAGCACTTACATCGGCTGCGCTTCTTGATTGAATGATACTCCTTCGGGAATTGGAGGGATAAGGGGAAACGTATGTTGAAGATATAAGGGTGATAGACCTGCCAAAAGATTGATTCAACCTATGGACTTGAATGTGATAAATATATGTATATATTGTTTGTCTAGAACGTTCTGATTGCTATCCGTATCATATTCTCGTATTGTTATTAATATGCTCATGTTCTTTGAAATTCTTATCCTCGTTTACATGCTATAAGTTTTACTGGATCGGTAGACTCATAAGCGATTTAACATGTAGATTCATGAACCATAAATGATTGAATGATTGATTGGAGCTCGATAGATTGTATAGCTTGATTGAGATTGTAAACCCTATTGTATTTTGGCTTAGTCTATCGCATTTGGACTAGTTTTGTATTTTGGATCGAAATCATGTTTTGGACTTATGAAATGTATAGAACATGTATTGTATTGCTATGTTAGAGGCTCTATGTAATTTTGGACAGGTTGATATGTAGCTATATATTTTGAGAATTAGTTTGAATCATTTAACGGGTTTTATGAAATTTCACGTGAATGATATTGATGCATTAAGTTTCTAATGATTCTGGAATGATTATCCATCCGCGAGTAGCACTTCGCATCTGGGGGCGAAATGCCTCAGAAATCCGGGGCTTTACAGTAGGTCTATCTTCAACATATATATTTCACATTATTCCTCCAACTCCCGTAAGAGCATCAATCAACAAGAAGCACAGGCAACATTCGTGCTTAGGGTAGCACTTCAGAATTCTACCTCCAGAATTCGTTCGAACTACCCAACAATCAGGGGCTCGAGGGTCCCAGTTGACAATCCGATACTGCCGAAGTTCGGTCCCCAAAAAACCCCACAAGGGCCCATAATTAATTAATCATATGGCTTTAGAACAAAATGGACAATCAATCAATCAATCAATCAAGAAATAACGTTCTAAGGCCAACAATATCAATAACATTTCCATAGGCCAAAACGTATTCAGGAAATCAATCATTTCAAAAATTCAACTATGGACTAGAGGGTTTTCATTTCAAAACTCGTATAACAATAATAAGATCGGATATGGGCATGTTTTGGTGTGAAATAAGATTTTGGAAATCAAGTTGGATTGAAAGTGGGCGTTTGGGCACAGAAACGGGCGCCTAAGCACCCAAAACAAGAATTTTGGACAGAGGGCTGGGCGCGTGAAAGAGTAAAAATAAACTTTGGGTCAGTAGCTAGGTGCTTGGGTGCCTATAAGCGCCCAAGCTACTGGAGAAAAATGGCTTTTTTGTCCGAGGGTTGGTGCTTGAGCGTCCAACAATGTGCGCTTGAGCGCTGACACTCGGGTAGAAATCCGATTTTTTGTCTTTTGATTTTTTTCAAATTTTTTATCTAAAAATATATTTTTGAGGTTCTTATATACGTGAAAATATTTATAAAATATCGTTTCGGATTTTGATTTTGAAATTTATCGAAAGATCGTTTTAACATCAAAATATACAATTTTGTCCATATCACCCATTTTTCAGTCATTTTTAGTTCGTTTTTCCTCTTAGTCCATGGTCTATCATTCAATACTCAATCCCAAGCATAGGTATAAGAGTCGAGATGATTCATTTAGCATGGGATTTACATATTCAAAGGGTTTGAGCATAAATGGGCAAGAATAACAAACAACATCATAAAATTTCATGCTCAACATATCAATGATATCAAGTACTCATTAACTCAATCATGCTTGATCAAGGAAAAGTTGGAAAATACATACGCATGAGGAGGAGATGCCATAATTCTTACCTCTAGGAGGTTAAACCCGAAAATGTGGTCGAACCAAGCTTATAACCAACACCTATAACCATATACATTCTTATATCAAGCTCTACTTATAATATATCATTAACCATCTTTAAGATTCAATCTTAAACCACTTACCAAGTATAGGATAAAAGCTCACACACACAATAATTCCCTCCTTAAAGCTAAAATCAATTTTGAGATTGAAATGAGATAAAAGTGTAGCTCAAGTTTTTAAGTATTTGGTTGGAATTTTTTGCAAAATTTTTAGACCAAATGGAGACTTATTTATAAGATGAACGTGGGGCCAAAATGTAACATTTTCAAAGCTTAGGCCCCTCAATTTAGTTACCAATGTCTAGTGATGGGTTATGGTGGCTTTGATAGACATTTGGATGGATGGATGGATGGATTTTTCATCAAATCTAAAGTTGTT
>JACFYI010003768.1:29456-41271 GCA_014898755.1 Handroanthus guayacan
TTGATATTTTGAGTTTTAAAACCCTATTTCTTGATATCTTAAGTCCATATCCAATCATCTTAACGTTATACAAAGTTTCAAAACATAAATCCACTAGTCCATGGTTGAATTTCCGAATCGAATGATTGATTGAATCCATTTCGACCTATCGAGATGTTATTGATATTGTGGCCTTAGAACGTTATGCCTTGCCAACTTCTTGAATGATTGATTTATTGTCTATTTCGTTCTAAGCCATATGATTGATTGATTGGGGCCCATATGGGGATTTCTTAGGTACCAAACTCGGGCAGTATCGGACTGTCGATTAGGACCCTCGAGCCCCTGATTGTTGGATAGTTCGGACGAATTCTGGAGATAGAATTCCAAAGCACTACCCTAAGCACGTACGTCGACTGTGCTTCTTGATTGAATGATGCTCCGTTGGGAGTTGGAGGGATAAGGAGAAAAGTAAATGTTGAAGATATAAGGGTGATAGGCCTACCAAAAGATTGAATCAGCCTATGAACTTGAATGTGATACATATATATGTATATTGATTGTGTCGAACGTTCTCATTGTTATCCGTATCACATTCTTGTATTGATTTTGATATGCTCATATTCTTTGAAATTCTACTCTCTTCTGCAAGCTATAAATTTTACTGGGTCAGTGGACTCATGACCCTATTTAACATGTAGGTTTCGGGAACGCGAATGAATGAATGATTGAGACATGTAATAGATAGCACGGCTTATTTTGGTTTTCAATATCCCCATTTGTATCTTGATTTGGATTGCCACTATCGGACTTAGTTAACATTTGGGATGAACAGTATATTTTGGACTAATAAGTATATAGAACGATGGATTGTAATGTTTAGATTCCCCTATGTACTTGGACTTTTGGGATGTAACGATATTTTGATATGAAACCTTGCTGGGATTTTGCATTGATTCTTGGACTTAGTTTGAATGTTTATAATGTTTTAGCTTCTGTATCGTTTTCTGAATATGTTGGTACTTAGAACGTATAGAACGCGAGTGATGCACCTCGGGTCTCGAGTCCGCACATCCCCGGGATTTCGGGGGCGTCACATATGCTCATTTTTTTTAACCTCTTATTCTCGTTTTTCTTCTATAAATTTTAATGGGTCAATGGACTCATGACTCTATGTAACACCCCAACAATAATCATTCTTATTGCACCATTTTGAAATCAAAAATATATTTCGTGCATCTGAAAATTCTTATTGCGTTCGAACCGCCGATTTTTCAAAAATTATTCCATTTTCAATGTCATGAAAAATGTTTTAATGACAAAATGAATTTCTCGTGTCCAAAAGTTTTTCGTACATTTAAGTTTCATTTTCGTACCACATTTCGACCTAAACGAGCTCCGAAAACCCATCAACACAAGTTCAAAACACCCCAAAATTGTAGCCTACAATTGTTGACTTTGTAATCACTACTTTGATCAAAAAAAAAAAAAAAAACAAGAAGAAGAAGAAAAGGCTGGAAATCTGATGTTGTTACTGCCGCAGCCCTACCTAAGCCTTTGATAGCATTTTTCCCATCCATCGATGCATCACTTGTGCCCTAAAATCTTGCAAATTTTGGATATTTATTTTGAGGGACTTGGGTTTAAAGATTCTTGTAATTTTTACCCCATTTTTCCCTATAAATAAGCTCCATCTTAACTCAACATTTCTACAAATTTCTTACCTCTTGCACCTAGAGTTTTCTCATTTACAAAGAGCATACACTTGCATTCTCTAGCTTCTTTCCAAACCGATTTTATTAAGGGGATTCAAGGAGGTGAGCTCTCATCTTAACTCATGGTAAGTTGGCTTTAGATTGGTGATTTAAGAATGATTAATGATATCTTGTCTAGAGTTTGACACAAGTATGTATATTATCGTAGGTGTTTGAGAACAAAGCTTGGATCACATACACTTAACAAGTTTTAGCTTCAAAGAGGTAAGACTTATGGCTTCCTTGATCTTCTTATGAGCATATATTTCTAGTTCTCTCCTTGAATGAATAAGTATGAGCTATTGTTTATCTTGATCTTCATTGAAATATTATGAGCTTATGTTGTTACCGTTATTGTTCCTTGCCGTTGATAAGTTCTATTCCATGATTATGTAAACCCAAAGCTTAACCAATCCTCTTGACATCTATACCTATGCTTTGGATCGAATTTTGAACAATGAACCATGGATTAAGAGGGATCATCAACTAAGAACGATTGAAAACGGGTGATATAGCCAAAACCGTATATTTCGACGTTAAAATGATCTTTCGAAAAATTCTCAAAACCAAAATTTTAAACTAAGATGTATAAATTTTATTACACCTAAGAACATCTCAGAAATGTGTATTTGGACCAAAAAAAATGATAGATTTGAAATAAAAATGAAAGAAAAAGAGGTGACATATCACTTTTGAAAAATTAAGTTTAGCACTTTCTTTAATTTTTTAAAAATGGTTAGGCTTAGAATTTTATAGAACATGCTTTACAAAAGTTGTAGGAAAAATTATAAAGAATTACCAGAAATAAAAAAAAATTACCGTGCATGATACTGTTCACGGCCCGACCGCAGGTGAATAGTACTGTGGTCGCGCCCAAACCAGAGATTTTACGCCGTTTGGAGCAAGCGTGCACGTTTTTTAGTGTGAATGTGCCTAGGTCAGATTCCAAATTTCGTTTCTTGACTTCTTTTGTTATTTAAGCCCATTTTCTACCTCATTTTAATGATTTAAAATTTTGAAAATGATTGCTTCTTTAATTCAAGTTCGAACCAAATGAATTTCAAACATTATATTTGTTACTGATTGATTTCATTTTCACTCCTTTAAAGGTGTTTTAAACTTCTAAATAATATCTCTAAGTCCAAGATTCAAACTTGATTCGTATGTTTGGTTTGTTCGTTCGTTTGATGTGAGCCATTGTGGCAATATGTTCCTGATATTTTCCATTTGTTCTTATTCAGATCCATTTGAATGATATGAATGGCCAAATTCTAAATCATTTGTTTGATATGAGTGGCCAATTGAAAATGTGCTCGAAGAGGCTATATGATTCCGATATGTTTCTGATACGTTCAGTTTATTCCAAGCCTATATGAACGTATGAATTTTGGGCTCTGGGAATTTTCAGGGGTATCAGATTGGGTGATATCGAATCAATAATCTGAGCCCTTGGAAATTCCTGGATGTTGGATAACTCGGGGTGTAGCAACTCGAAATTCTCGAAATTAAAATTTAGAACGAGAGAATATATCTAATTAAATTCTTAGACAAAAATTTTTTCAATGAAATTTTTCAACTCCCAAAATCCAATTGATAAACGTTATAAAACGTTTTTGAGAAAAACCCTAATCGGTACCTGATTTTTCACCGATTTGAAATTTTTCTCCGAACCATAAATATTTTATCATCCTTACGAAAAATATTATACACATTATTTTGGACCAAAGAAATAAGTTTTAGTCCAAAATTATAGCCAAAATCTAACATCAAAACTTACCTTAACATATATTACATTATACACTAAAATAAGCTTCCAATAAAAATCAAAATACATATATATATATATCTATATATATATACACGAAAATATACACACATATTTCAGCAAGATGACTCAAAATTATAGATTAGATATTTGACTTTTATATGCCAAATTATTCTCCAACCAAGTTCAAGGCATGATTAGGCTACTGGGCTACCATCTATTCCAAAGTTGACACTTAGCAACAAATAAATCAATGACTAATAAATCCTCACTTTTTCCTATATGATAAGCAACCAATTTTCAGAATGTTGGTCACAAAAATCGTGCAAGAGAGAAGAAGAAAAAAGAGAGAAATGAGAAGAAAGAAAGAGGAAAGAAAAAGGGAAGAAAAATTTGCAACCAAACCTCTTTCACTTTGCCTTATATCCTAGAGTATTCTAACCTTCCTATTATCAATTTCAACTCAAAATCAACCTAGGAAGAAGATATTAAGGTTGCTTCACTTGGTAAGATAGGGATTTAGTGTTATATATTACGTTTTATACATAGATATCAAATATAGCATAAAACTTATGATTTTGATTTCTATAGGTTGTGTTTGAGGGAGAACTCTTACTATCACACTTTGGATTGAATTATAAGATAAGGATCATAGCCATTTCCTATCTTGCATACTTGCTATGGATTGAAAATTTTATTGGCTGATTTAAACTCTTCTACCGATTGAATTGTATTGTTGGAAATTATTGAAATTTCTTGATTTGGGACCCTCGATTCTATCGAAGCCCTAGCTCAATCCTATGCTATCATATTCTTGATCATGTTGGAGTAGAAATCATGAACCAAAGAGGACTAAAACAACTTATAGCTTGGAAACACAAAAATTGCTATTTTTGCCAAAACTGTTCCAAAACTTAGAAATTAAAAATCTCAATGATGGTTAGAACAAACTAATCCTAATTTTTTCATTTTTGGAGGTCTGTTATGAAAAGGAGTTCATAAAAAAAATCGTCAAAAATTGAAAAATCGGCCCTGCGCGACGGCGCCCGATTAGCGCCCAAGGCAGGGGCCTTGGGCTGCTCCGGGCGTGTCCGTGCCCACTTTGGTCCGCAGTGGCGCCGAGTCCAGATCATTTTTTAACGTAATTTTGATCCGTTTTATTTTGTCTGTTTCGCACTCCGTTGAGTTCTCCAATATCCGAATATATAATCTATGTGTCCCGAACCCGATCCGAATTGGTTGATCATGTTCGAATCTTGTTTGAACTTCGAATATCCTAATTCGAACGACTCCTATTAATTACGAAACCTATTGTGTGATTGTTTAAGGGCCCCTTGGAAGGATAGATTTTTTGAGGACTAGCCTGTGACACGCGGATAGTCAACAATTTATGTCACATTATATGATCGGGTCACCATCTCGAGTGGCCACTCGAGTGTGGGACCTGTGGAGGGATAAGGATTATGTATTGTTACGGAGTTATAAAGGTGACAGATCCACCAAATAATAGTTCTGCCTTTGCCATTCGATTGTGATAATTTTTATTATGATTTGGCTCGTTTATGCTCTTGTTGAGCTATTGTTTGTGTTCTTGTCGAGCTATTGTTTATGCTATTGACGAGCTATTGCTTATGCTCTTGCCGAACTATCGTTTATGCCTTTATTGAACCATTTGCTTATATTATTTGTGAAATAATTGCAATCGTTGGCATGATCATTTCATTGTTGAGCTTATTGCCTTGTTACTCTTTTATTGGCTTCCATATTTATTCCTATTCCATAGCTATGCTTCTTACTAAGTCAGTGGACTTACTTAATTATTCTACCATATGTAGGTGAATAAGTTGGAAGCTTGTTGAATGTAATTATGAGATTATGCTTTGTATTTTCATTTATTATAAATGATAGAGATGTACGAGTATTGTTTAGAGTTTATGTTCATCTTGTGATTTCTAGATATCCTACTGGATGGCTTGTAGCCACTAGGACTATAGTATGTGGAGAGTTTCTGTAAATATGGCTTGTTTAGTTTGACATTGTAATAGTATAGCTCCCGTTATATATGATGTTAACGTTGAGGCCTACATATATAAGTTATATTGTGGAATTTGCTTAATATATTATTCCCTATTATATGTTTATTGTTCCGATATAGGTCCGCCTGCCCATAGGTGGTGTTTCCGGCCCAGGGACGGCCGTCCCTAGATCCCAGGAGCGCAACACGAAGGGGTTCTGGAGGTAGGATTCCAAAGAGTTACTCCTGAGACTCATGGTTGACCGTGTTGCGGCAACTGTGTCTCAAATATTGTATGGCTCTCCTTGAGCGACGGCTCAGAGAAGCAAAACGGAGGGATAAGGATTATATGTATGTTATATGTTAGAGTTATATGGGTGACAGATCCATCAAACGTTTGAATCAGCCTTATAAGCTTTCTTGACATGAATGTGACATATGATATATGATACCCTTTGTTCTGTTCGTTCTGTTGTTCACATTCATGATTTTCGTTCTTGATATGTTCATTGTTGACTCTTGCACTCCAGTCCTATGCCACAAGTTTTACTGGATCAGTGGACTCATGATTCCATAAACATCATGTAAGTTCTTGACCGTGGATTGAGTGATTGACGTCCCATGTTAATATTAGGTGTTCTCTTTGGAATTTATGTCTATAAACATGTATCCAGGAATGACGAATGTTTAGATTTATGATTCGTTAGGAATGTATAGATTGCCAGCTTGTAATATTTCGATCTAGTTAATTCCTGTTTGAACTACGGATATATTTGGCTTGTAAGTTGGATCTTGCAATGTATTTCGGAAATTTCCAGCCTGTATTTTGGAACATCTGAATCGTTAAGTTATGAAAATTGTGTTTTGGAAATTCTGTTTATGGTTTTAGTTAAGCTCCGTAAGCGAGTAGCACTCCGAATTTTGGGGCAGAATGTACTGAAATTTGGGGCGTTACACTCTATTTCACCATGTAGGTTCGTGAGATTTGACGATTGAATAAATAAAGCTCCATGATTAAGTTGTTATCATTTATTTTGGGATTTTTTACTTCCTATTGTAATCATGGATTAATCTCTTGATTTTGGGGCGCATCGATTTGGAAATGTATAGATCATTGGATTGTATCATTAAGTTAAGCATTTTATGTATTTTTGGATATTCTAGCTTGTAAGGATATATATGGAACTTAGTTGAAATATTTTATCGATAGTTTGGGAATTCGGATTGAACGATTATGCTGTATTAGTTTCTAAATTTGTTTTAGAACGTATTGGTTTTAGATTGTATAGATCACGAGTAGCACACTTCGGGTCTCGGGGCGGAATGCTATCGGAATTTTGGGGGGCGTTACATACGCACACCTATTGAGTAAAAGTATGAATCTGGGGACAGATTCTTTTAAGGGGGAGGGGGAGATTGTAGTACCCTGAAAATTCTCTTTAATCTTAATTAAATAATTTCTTCCATCCAAAAATTTATTGTCTTTCAATTAAAAAATTTCTAATTTTCTTTGCGGTCGAATTCTCTCGGCAAAGAAATTATTCGTTTCAAAAATTTCTTTCGGCCCAAATTTATTAAAATCCCTTATTAACTTCAAAAATATTTTATTTAGGCCTAAAGACTTCCATAATATTATTTTTAAACTCTTAGTTTTAAAATTTAAAACCTAGAGCCATTTTAAACAACTTTAATTGCTATTATCTGAAAAATTTTAAACGGCAAAAATATTATAGTTTAGCAACTGAAAATTCTCTAATTAAATAATAAGTTTGAATGACTTAGTGAGAAATTATGATATGGAATGGAAGTCGAATCAAGAGGACATGTGTGATACCCCTTCTTCCACATGGGAAAAATAATGAAATCACCACCAATATATAAGATAGGGCCAAGGAATCTATGTTCAACCATTGGATATCCCTTTTGATCGAATTGTTTATAGCTCAATTTCAGGTTGCACACTGTAGATTCTCAGGCTAATCTCGTGCCCTAGGCCCCTGGGCCTGGGGTATGACAACATGGTGAATCATAAGAATAAAAATGATGATGATATGAGTACAAATACGGTAATAAATAACGTTTATGGCTGAACGATTATTTGGTAGATCTGTCACCCTTATCACTCCCATTATATGAAATCAATCCTTATTCCTCCAACTTCTCCCTCGAATGGCCGCTCAGAAGGGAAACAAACTCAATATAAATCGGTACGGTCGACCGCGTGCCATGGACCAATTCCCTGGAACACCTACCTTCAGATGACTGTGGAATTGTCCAAAATGGGAAAACCCTACAGGAAACAAATCGACAATTCAATACTGCCCAGCTGTCTTCTCGGTGGCTCCCGGTACAGCAACCCAAAAAATTTTCCAAATAAAAATTTAAAACGAGAGAATCTATCTAATTAAATTCTTAGACAAAATTTTTCCTAATGAAAATTTTTAACTAGTAAATTTCAAGCGATAGATGTTTTAAAACGTTTTTTAAAAAAATCCTAATCGGTTTTGCCGATTTAAGATTTTTCTCCCAATCAAAAATATTTTATCATTTCCAGAAAATTATTATGAACATTATTTTGGATCAAAGAAATAAGTTTTAGTTCAAAATTATAGCCAAAATCTAGCATCAAAACTTATATTAACATGTCATGTGTTATTATACTAAAATAAGTTTCGAATAAAATCAAAATACATACTTATATATATATATAGATATATCTATATATATACACGGACACACACACACACATTTTCAGCCAAATTGTAGCCAAGATATTTGTATTTTATATATATGAATTAATTGACAACCAAGTTTATGGAATAATTAAGCTACTAAGCTACCATCTATACAAAAATTGATACATAGCAACCAAACCAAAAAATGACCAATCAGTCCTAACATTTTTCTATATGATAAGCAAAAAAATTTTCAAAAATTTTAGGCCTAAATTTCGTGCAAGAGAGAGAAGAAAAAAGAGAGAAAGAAGGAAGAAAAAAACTTACAACCCAACTCTTTTCATCGTGCTTTCAATCCTAAAGTGTTTTAGCCTTTCAACCATCAATTTCAATTCAAAATCAACTTAAAGAAGAGGGAATTAAGGTTGCTTAACTTGGTAAGATAGGGATTTTAGTGTTATATATTGTGATTTCTACATAGGTATTGAATATAGTATGAAACTTACAATTTTAATTTCCATAGATTGTGTTTGAGGGAGAACCGTTACTATCATAATTTGGATTGGCTCATAAGATAAGGATTATAGCTATTTCCTATCTTGCATACTTGCTCTGGATTGGAGTTTATAATGGCTAATTTCAATTCTTGTACCGATTGAATCATATTATTAGAAATCATTGGAATTTCTTGATTTGGGACCCTTGATTCTATTGAAACCCTAGCTCAATCATATGCTATTATATTCTTGATCATGTTGGAGACATAACGGAGTAGAAATCATGGACAAAAGAGGACTAAAACAATTTGATAGTTTAAAAACACCAAAATTGGTATTTTTGCCATAACTTCTTCAAAATTTAAAAATTAAAAAACTATATGATGGCTAGAACAAACTAATGTTAATTTTTATATTTTTGGAGGTCTGATTTGTGAAGGAATTCATATAAAAAAAAATCATTGTTCACAGGTACTATTCACTGAGTGTGACCGCGCCCATTTTTGCGCACGGACGCACCCGGGACAGCGACCTCGGACGCTTCCCCACGCATCCGTGCCCACTTTGGTGCGCGGTGGCGCCCAATCTAGAACGTTTTTAAGCTTAATTGTGATCCGTTTTGTCATTTTTCGTCTGTTTTTCATTTCGTTGAGTTCTCCTATATCCGAATATATAATCTTTGTGTCCCAAATTCAATCCGAATTGATTGATCATGTCCGAATCTCATTTGAACTTCGAATATCCTGATTCAGACAACTTTTATGAATTACAAAACCTATTGTGTGATTGTTTATGGGCCTCTAGAAAACTCTAGGAGGGATGTTAGGCGGCATCGGGCAGATAGTTGATCCCCTGAATAGTTTCCTAATCGTTTAGGTAGTTTCAAGGTAACTTGGGATAGGTTTTTTGAGGACTAGCCTGTGACACGCGGATAGTCGACATTCTTGTCACATTATACGATTAGGTCACAATCTCGATCAGCCACTCGAGTATGGGACCTGTAGAGGGATAAGGATTATATATTGTTATGGAGTTATAAGGGTGACAGATCCACCAAATAATAGCTCTGCCTTTGCCATACAATTGCATTAATTGTATTACGATTAAGCTCATTTATGTTCTTGCTGAGCTATTGTTTGTGCTCTTATCGAGCTATTGTTTATGCTATTGACAAGCTATTGCTTATACTCTTGCCAAACTATTGTTTATGCCTTTGTTGAGCCATTTGATTACATTGCTTGTGAAATAATTGCAATCGTTAGCATGTTCTTTTTATTGTTGAGCTTATTGCCTCATTACTCTGTTATTGGATTTCTTATTCTTTCTATTCCACAGCTATACTTCTTACTAAGTCAGTGGACTTATTTAATTATTCTACCATTTGTAGGTGAATAAGTGGAAAGACTGTTGGATGTAATTATGAGACTATGCTTTGTATTTTCGTTTATTGTAAATAATAGAGATATAAGAGTACTGTTTAGAGTTTATGTTCGTCTTGTGATTACTAGATATCCTACTGGGTGGCTTGTAGCCACTAGGACCATAGTATGTGGAGAATTTCTATAAATACGGCTTGTTAGTTTGGCGTTGTAATAGTATGGCTCCGGTTATGTATGATGTTAAATGTTGAGGCTTATGCATAAAGGTGTATTGTGGAGTTTGCTTAGTATATTACCCTATGTTTGTATGTTTATTGTTCCGATAGAGGTTCGCCTGCCCACAAGTAGTGTTGCGGCCTAGGGACGGCAGTCTTTGGATCTCGGGGTGCTATACCCGGGCCCATCCATATATAAACAATTTAGGATTTTGGAAGGAAATGATAACAGTTGTCCGATTTAAATAATATGCATTTCAAATCAACAATCGAAAAATTTCTTGATTTCAATAAATAGATCGGGCGTATAGCCAGGAACTTGGCTTCAAGAAAATGAATAGGAATATCGATATAGGAACAATTATTGAATGGGAAAAATGTGCTTTCAAATTTTATAGACTTATTATGAAGGAAAACTTTTCTTTTCCATTTTCTTAAGAAAATCCTTCTCTTTTTTTTTTTTCTCTTAACCACTCACTCACACACACGGACACATACACACACAAAAATAGCACAGAAAGGAAAGGAAGGAAAGAAAGAAATAACGGCGATGCGAAATTCTGATTAAAATTCCCTCCTCTCTCTTTTTTTTGTTTTCACACACACGAACAGTAGAAGGAAATATATAAAAATTAGCATGACGGGAGGGGATGTTATGTTAGAAAAATAAGGAAAGAAGTTAGAATAGAAAATTAAATCGGTTAGGACGATTAGGATGGTTAGAACGGTTAGGACGGTTAGGACAGTTAGAATGTTAGGGGATTAGCAAGGAGTTAGATTAGGAATCAAGGAAGTCATCATGAAGGCTAAGGATATGACATAATTCTTACCTTAATCTTAGAATTTCAAAACTTTAAAAATTCTACCGAGTTTCCTTCGATTTTTCCTACATATACTGATTTGTGTTTCAATAGGAGAAGCTTGTATTTTCTTATAATTTTAATGAATTCAAAGCTTCAAACTCTACCTTGGATTTTGATCTATACACTCTTTCTTCTTCTCACAAAATTTCTAAGTGGTAGGAAGCCTATTTAGAGTTTAATGGAAGATTGGAATTTTTTCTAGGGTTTGGGATTTTTTAGAGAGTTTGAGGGTATTTTCTCCTACAATGGTGAAGAGAATGGTAGGTTATGGTGTAGGAGAAATGAAGAGGGCGGTGTAACGCCTTGGATTTCAGGGCATTTCGCCCCGAGATCCAGAGTGCTACTCGCGGACGGATAATCATTCCAAATCATCAAAAACTTAATGCATCAACATCATTTAAGATAAATTCATAAAATCCATCAAACGATCCAAACCAATTCCCGAAATATATAGTTACATATCAAACTGCCTAAAAAATTACATGGAGCAATCTAACTTATCGTTACAATCCAATATTCTATACATTTCATGAGTTCAAAATCATGAGATCGATCCAAAATACAAGTCTAAGTCTAGAAGTTCCAAAATGATAGGTTAAACCAAAGTACAATAGGGTTTGCAAATCCAACAAGCTATACAATCTATCATGAGCTCCAATCATTCATTCGTTCAT
>JACFYI010003768.1:41371-54717 GCA_014898755.1 Handroanthus guayacan
GGGCCTATCCGGTCTATCCAACATATTTACGAACATATAGGCTTGAAACAAACTAAACATTTGATCATTTAATAAGGCCATTTTGGTACAATGTTTGGTTGGCCATCGATTTCAAATAAACATTTCAGAATAGGCCAAACATATCAATCGATCATTTCAGAATTCAATTATGGGCTAGAGGATTTTCATTTCAAAACTCATATTACGTAAAGAAGATCGGATATAGACTTTATGTAACATAAAATTGGGTTTGAAAACATGAAAAAATCAAGTTGGAACCGAACCTGAGCGCCTGAGTGCCAAAACGGGCACCTGAGCGCCAAAATGGGTGCCTAAGCGCCCAAAACAAGAGTTTGGACTGAGAACTGAGCGCTTAAGCGCTCATGAACAATAATTTCTGTGCTTAGGCGTCCATATGCGCGCTTGAGCGCTCACTCTCGGGTTTGAAATTTGATTTTTCGTCTTTTGATTTTCTTTAAATTTTTGATACAAAAATAGATTTTTGAAGTTCTTAAATACATAAAAATATTTATAAAATATCATTTCGGATTTTGGTTTTGAAATTTTTCGAGAGATCATTTTAATGTCGAAACGTACAATTTTGTCCATATCACCCGTTTTTCAATCATTCTTAGTTCGTTTCTCCCCTTAGTCCACAGTCCATCATTCAAAACTCAATCCAAAGCATCGAAATAGGAGTCAAGAGGGTTCATTAAACTTTGAATTTACATATTCAAGAGATAGAGCTTATTAAAGCAAGAACAACAAAGCAACAACATAAGCTCATGGCAAATACATATCAATGGATCAAGAGATTCAACAACACGATATCATAACCATTCGGTCAAGGAAAGAATGAAGAACATGTGCTCACAAGAAGATGAGGAAAGCTATAAGTCTTACCTCTTGTAGCTTAATCTTTAAGAACAAGCAAGATCCAAGCTTATAACCAACACCTATAACCATATACATACTTATGTCAAGCTCTACTTATAACATATCATTAACCATCCTCAAATCATATTCATAAGCTTAATTTACCAAGTATTTGGGAAGATAAAACACCACTAGAACTCCCCTTAAAGTTGACCGATTTTCAGCAAGATGGAAGAGATGCAAATTGAAGTTTGTAAGTGCAAGACTTTGGAAGTGAGAGTGTTAGTTTCAGCAGATTTTGCGTTTAGTTTCAGCAGATTTTGTGTGGAACCAAAAGAGCTTATTTATAGATGAAAAATGGGGTAAAAATGAGATAATCTTAGAGTCTAAGCCCCTCAAGGTAATTTCCAAAACTTGGGTGATGGGTTAGGGTAGCTATGACAATATAGGAGGGGATGGATGGATGGATTTTTGAAAGAAATTCCATCCTACTTTGTTGCTGAGGCTGCTGGATTGCTGCCCTCTCTTTTTTTTCTTATTTCTTTTGCCTTTTTCTTTTATTTTTGAATTCCACTTGATGCTCAATTGATCAATAAAAGTGGCTAGGGTTTTGCGTTATGTTTTGGGCTAAAAATTTGAGCTTCTGGGCTCGTTTTTGGGTCAAAAACAACGAAAAATTGAAACGGGTTTGCTAGAAAATTTCTCGAATGCACAAAATGTGTTTTCATTTTAAAACGATGCTCGATTTTGAAATCAACTAAATTTTCAAGAAATCAGCGATTCAAATATTTTATTTCGGGAATTCTTGGGGTGTCACAGGTGGCCCCCTATTTATAGAAAAATTTGAGGGTTAGTTTTTGTAATTAATAGAATCTCTAAGGATATTTTGGTCCTTTTGAATGGATGCAAGTTGATGCATGTAGAGAGATCTTGAGTCTTCTATACATGTACCATGTGACATAATTTTTTTTTATTTTTTTATTTATTTTCCTCAAAAAAATTCGGCCACCATGGATTTCTATACATATATATATATATATATATATCTTTTAATTAATTAGGGAATTATCTTAATTCCAGACTTATCAAGTCATTAATTGACCTAATCAATTTTGGGGGACATGGAGGGGCATACTTGATAAGGTGATAAGGTTCTAATTATTATTATCAACTTAATTATTGCTTTAGTATTTATACTATATACATATATTTTTAAAAAAAAAATCGGCCAAGTCCAGAAGGGAGATATATATATATATATAAGTAGTTAAGCAAACTATCCTATTAGTAATTAATTAATAATTAAGTAACTAGTTATTTTACTAAAATAATAAGATGATAAGATTAGTCATTATTATTATTTTTGATAATAAAATTTTCTTGAAAAATCCTATGTAGATGTTTCTTTATTTTTATTTATAAAAATCAATTATTTCTAGAAAAATGGATAAAGTTCATTTTGTTTTATTTTATTAATAATTTTACTATTTATTTATTTACTAATTCAATTATAGGTTTTAAAAAATATAAGATTAGGATTTTAGATTTAAAATAATGCTTCTTAAATGAAAATAATTATATGTAGGATTTTGGCTTGTAGAAAAATTATAAAAATTAGTAGGAGGGCTTTAGAAAATGAAACGAAATATTCTAGGCATGGATTATTGATTTTGGAAATGAAATTGAAAGTTTTGGTGTTGAAAAATAAATATTTAAAACTATAGAATTTATGCAATAAATAAGTTTATAGAAATAGTTTTTAGGGTAATAAAATATCGAAATCAAACTTATAGAAGTTTAGAAAAATTTTCGGATTATTAAAAGACTACAGAAATTTATTATAAAATTAGGGTTTTAGGTTAAACTATAATAATATTTTTTAGGAAAATTTTTGAATTGTTATAGAAGACATCCCCCCTTTATCCTCACTCTCTCCCATTTCTTTCTAACATCAAAATCGTAGCCTCTCTCTCAATGCCCAACTCCTCTCACTGATTTCAGCTGGACAACCATCAAATTTCAGGTATAAATCTCAACCTCTCTTATTAGTCATTAAAGCTTGCAAGAATTTGTCGTTGTCACTCACTCCTATCCCTCTCTAATCCCGAAACCTATGTCACTCTCTCTGGTTTTAGATGGGTAACTGTCAAATTTTAGGTATATAGGTATATCCTGTGGATTTGATTTGGATCTTTGTTCCTTTGATTAGTTTTGATTCATGAGATTGATTGAATATTGGTGATGATTGATTGATTGAGCTTGTTTGTGTAACACCTGAAAATTCCTTTAAATAAAATTTTGAGTCATCAAATTTTGAAAATAAACTATAATAATATTTTTTAGGAAAATTTTTGGATTGTTATAGAAGACATCCCCCCTTTATCCTCACTCTCTCCCATTTCTTTCTAACATCAAAATCGTAGCCTCTCTCTCAATGCCCAACTCCTCTCACTGATTTCAGCTGGACAACCATCAAATTTCAGGTATAAATCTCAACCTCTCTTATTAGTCATTAAAGCTTGCAAGAATTTGTCGTTTTCACTCACTCCTATACCTCTCTAATCTCGAAACCTATGTCACTCTCTCTGGTTTTAGATGGGTAACTGTCAAATTTTAGGTATATAGGTATATCCTGTGGATTTGATTTGGATCTTTGTTCCTTTGATTAGTTTTGATTCATGAGATTGATTGAATATTGGTGATGATTGATTGATTGAGCTTGTTTGTGTAACACCTGAAAATTCCTTTAAATAAAATTTTGAGTCATCAAATTTTGAAAATTTATTTGATTTCAAAATTGAGCGTCATTTTAAAATCAAAACATGTTTCGTGTATCCAAAAATTTTTCGAGCAAATACGTTTCAATTCCTCGCCACTTTTCGACCCAAAAACGAGCCTCGTTAGTCCAATTAACGAGCCCAAAACTTGACCCAAAACCCTAGCCATCAAAATTGACCAAATAAAGCATCTTTGAAATTAATTAAAAAAAAAGAAAATGGGATCTGAAAATTCGGCCAGCAGCAGTAGCAGCCATAGCTGCACTATGGATGGATTTTAATCCCATCGATCCATCACTAGCCCTCCATCAATCTTGTTAGGATATAGGTATTTATTTTAAAGGGCTTGACTTTAAGATTCTTGCATTTTGGCCCTAAATACACTCTATAAATAAGCTCAACCTAAGCTTCAAAAATTTTGCAGAAACATAAACTCACTTATTTCAGAACTTTAGCATATTACACTCCACTTGCATCTTTTCCTTGTCTTCAAAACCGGTCAGCTTTAAAGGGGATTTACAGTGGAACACACTCTTCCTAACACTTGGTAAGTGGCTTAAGACTTGTGATTTAAGAATGGTTAAATGATATGTATGTTTAGTGTTTGATATAAGTATGTATATGGTTATCGGTATGGACTAAGCCTGAATCACTTGCTTATACAAAAAATTTAGCTACAAGAGGTAAGACTTATAGCCTTCTCGAATCCTTGATGAGCATATGACATTATTTCTTGCCTCGATAACACGATTGTGACCTGAAGTTTCTGAGATTTTGTTCATTCGAAATGTTGAAATTATGAGATATATTGTAGCCGTTGTTATTCTTGCCATTTTGAGCTACACTCCTTGAATGTGAAAAATCCGAAGCTTATTGAATTATCTAGAATTTTATATCGATGCTTTGGATTGAGATTCAAACAATGAACCATGGACTAAGAGGAGAAACGAACCAAAGGATGATTAGAGACGAGTGATATGGACAAAAACCATGTTTTTCGACTTAAAAATGATTTTTCGAAAAATCTTAAACCAAATTTCACAATGATATTTTATAAATATTTTTACGTATAAGAGAACCTCAAAAATGTATTTTTACATCAAAAATTCGAAGAAAATCAAAAGACAAAAAAAATGAGATTTCACCCGAGAGTCAGCGCTTGATCGCGCAACATGGGCGCCCCAGTGCCAAACTGGGCACCCAAGTGCCCACTCTCGGCAAAAATACCCACAATTCTAGAAGTTCAGGTGCTTAAGCGCCCAGCCTCTACCCAAATTTTCTCGTTTTGGGTGCCCAGGCACCCGTTTAAGCACTCAAGTGCCCATTCCAGTAACCAACCCCGATTTTTAAGCCCTTTTTTCCTATCGTATTAAGTCCATATCCGATCTTTCTAACGTAATACGAGTTTTAAAATGAAAACCCTTTATTCCATAGTCGAATTACCGACATAATTGATTGATGCTTTCGGCCTATTTGAAATATTATTTGATATTGATGGCCATTGAACAAAATGCCTCGTCGGCTTTATTGAACAATTGACTGTCCCCCTTGTTTCAAGCCTAAATGATTGATTGATTGTGGGCCCTGGGGAGTTCCTTGGGGACCGAACTTGGGCAATATCAGATTGTCGACTAGGACCCTCGAAATCCCTAATTGTTGGGTAGTTCGGATGAATTCTGGAGGTAGAATTCTGAAGAGCTATCCTAAGCACGTATGTCGGCTGTGCTTTTCAATTGATTAAGCTCCTTCGGGAGTTGGAGGGATAAAGTTGAAATGTATGTATTGAAGATATAAAGGTAATAGACCTACCAAACAGTTTGTTTCAGCAAAATGACTCAAATGTGATAAATTTTTTCTGATATATGATTGCATTGATTTTGATTGTTCTGAATTGCTTTCCAAATCACATTCTTGTCTTATTGATTGATATGTTCATTTTCCTTGAACCTCTTAATCCTATTTTCCTATTATAAGTTTTATTAGATCAGTGGACTCATGACTCTATTTACCATATAGGTTCTTGAGAAATGACGAATGAATAGTTAAAGCTCTATGATAGATTACAAATGCTCATTTTAGATTTGTACACCTTAATGTATTTGGGAGATGGCAATTAGACTTGTATCTTGGGTCAATCTTTTGCTTATGAAATTAGAAATGTATATTCTTACAGCTTGTAATTTTTAAGCTAGACACATTATGTATTTTGGAATGTTTGGCAAATGATATATTGTGGAACTTAGTTTGGATCGTTTTATTGATATTCTTGGGAGTTAGATTGAATGATTATATCTTGAATTTCGGAATTGGATTTAGATTGTATAGAACACGAGTGCTTCTGGGATTTCGGGGGGCGTCACAGGTTTTTTTTTTTTTTTTAAGTATGAACTTGGATGTTATAAAGGATTATTGGATCATCCAACATAGAGCTGGTAGTTAGATGATTTTGTAAACTAATTGAAGTTTGAAAACATTGGTTTGTTCTCAAGTAGCTATTTTCAATGCATACACCTCAATATAAAGTCTCGAAAACCCTCCTTACACTACTCCAAAAATTACGTATAAGGTACTGTTGGAAACCTCATCGAGTCTAAACATTATTAGGACAAACGATCACCTAAAATTAAGGAGAAAAATAATAGAAAAACCATTTGACCATAGCTTGCCAGTCTACCAAGAATAGGGGAGGTTCTCCCAACACTTCGTACTTCCCAAAATTGAAACCCTGACTTTTTTTTATCAAAAAAACAAATCTAGAAAATAAGTCATTTGAAACCTTATTGAGTGTAGTTAGTATTAGAATCAAGAATCACTCAAAAATATAGAGAAAAATGACCAAAAACCCCTTTTGAACCTAACCTATCAGATTTCCTGAGGGAGCAGAGGAGCGACTAGAGTGAATTATAACACATCCTCTACATTCAAAATGTTGAAATCTAAGCTTTCCTTCACCAAATCAGCCTAAAAAATACTCGTTACAAATCTTATTAAATTTAAATAATGATAGGCTTAAGAATCTTTGAAATCCATGAAGCATTCTTCCCAGAAAATTTATTAGAGCCGAACATCCTAAACTGACTCAGGGTTATGGCAGAACTATTAGTCAACTTTAAAAATTTATAACTAATAAACCCCTTGTCATATTTTCAATATAAAATCACCATTAGAAACCTTGTTGAGTCTAGATAGTTGTAGAATCAAATTGCTAATTTTAACTCAATAGGATATATTTTTAAATTGGCCGAGGAATTCACTGTCAGAATTGAATCGTAAATGTTATATGATATGGAGATATGGTCTAGTACTTAATTGATCTTCATGTTAATAGGTCAAATTAACTCAATGGATTAGACCATCTCAATATCATCTTGGGACTTAAAGCTTAAGGACTAAAGGTAAGGTTTATTACTATAATCATTCTTGAATTTTCTACCATGATCATGTTTTGATATTTGTCCTCATTGTTGGATTATTATGAATCCCTTGCCTTGGTTGATGGTTATGATAGACATTCGGCTATTATTGCAATCATATCTTTTACTTGTTCAATGATTTGATAACTTAGTATTTGGAAAGTTTCGATCATTGTCAAATACGTACTATTTTCCTAAAAAATATAAATATGAACGTACCTCGTTTGCTTTACAAAATTACGATACTTGTTTTTGAACCTCTTTTCATGATTTCAATTTCATGTTGTATCATTAAATTTGAGGATTATTATTTGAAATATTTTCAGAATGACATTCGTAATTTTACTCTTCCAAAATATTTTCAACAAAAAACAGCTTGTTGTGTTTGCTTTAGTTTCACTCTTTAAAAATATTTTCAGCAAAAACAATTTGTTGTATTTGCCTTATTTGTTATTTTCGTTCCTTTGAAATATTCTTTTGGTGATAGTTATATGTTCATTTTCTTCAAAATATTTTCAAAATACTTCATGGATTTCACTCCTTCAAAATATTTTCAAAATATCGTTGAAGGATTTTATTCCATTAAAACATTCTTAAAAATATTGTTCATAGTTTTCACAACTCTAAATCATTATCAAAAAAATTAGTTATGATTCTCACCCTTTTAAATGAATTTAAAAGTGTGACGTGATATATATTGAAACTTTTTCAAAATGCTGTTTGAAACAACCACAGTATACTCTTTTGAAATATTTTTGAAAAAATCGTCCAATATGTCCATAGTCCATACCTCATCTCCTGTTAATGTTTTGATGTTCAATTGATCTTCTTATATCCGACAATTCATTCTAAATGCTATATCTAATGTTCAAGAGCCTTCGTTATCGATCCAATGATCATTTTATTGTTATGGCTGAATTCTTGAAACTTATTGTATGATTGTTGGGCCCAAGAAGCCTCAAGAGGGACACTGGCCAATAGATGAACCTCTAGTAAGTTTCCCAAACAGTTGGACCTAAGCTTCATTTCAATTGTGGATAGTTCTGCGGCGATCTGGAGTAGATTTTTCAAAGACTAGTCCTAAGGTTCGTGGTTGATCATGTTACGACGACTAGCCTTTCATTATCCTCATGAGTAACTACTCCGTTGTGGTTTGGAGGAATAATGATGATATTTTTTTGAAGATATAAGGGTGACAGATACACCGAAAACCAGTTCAACCGTATTATTTCGATATTCTTATTTATTGTTGAAATTTAGGATCATGGTTTGATTATGTTATGAATCGTATTGTTATGAATATTGAATTGTATTATTAAGCCTTTGAGCTAACTAAATGTTTACAAAATCCTGATATCAATGGTTCTGAGACCTATTTAATCATATTGATATCTTGAAATCCTTGAACACATTTCTTTGCTACCCTTGTTCATGGTTATGGTAATAATTCTTACCGAGTCAGTGGACTCACCCCCTTAACTCTACTATTGTAGGAAATTAATTTCAAGAAATTTCATAGCAAGTTTGAAGATTTGAGGCCAGGATTATTTTGTATCAAAGGTTATGTAATAATATTAGGTAGGGATGTATGACTTATGCTAAGACTCAAAGAGTATTTGTGCTATTGGACAATGTATCAAAAGTAATTGATTACATAAATTTTGGAATTTAGATTATCTATTCATGTATGTGAGTAGCGTTCCCAACCTACAGGTGGATGCTCTAGGACCCGAGGCATTGCAAATGAGGTATAAGAATTTTAATTGGATCATCATATTAGATTTAAAGAGTTTAAAGGATGATTTTTAAAGATCATTTTAAGGAAACCATCAAACAACTCGAGTTTTGAAAAATTCCAGTGCGGTAGTATTTTTTGAGCTACTTTAAAAATATGATTTAATGAGTTAAATTTGGAAATTTGGTTCTATAGTTAACTAGACTCGACAATATATCTAACGGTGGTTTTATATTGAAAATCCGACCAGTAGAACTTTAGTTATAAATTTTTAAAATTGACTCAAGAATCTATCGAATCCCCAAATCAACTAGACATGTTCAACCTTCATTGATTTTAGAAATTCATAAGCCTATTATTATCTACACTTAACAAGGTTTTGAACTCATATTTTTGGGTTCGATTTGGTGAAGAAAAGAGTGGTTTCCAACGAGTTAAAATTGGGGAATGTGTTAGGACAGGTTCTAGTAGATGCTCTGTTTCCCGAGTACACTAGCAAGTTTAATTTAAATGGGGTCTTTAGCCCTTTTCCTTCATGTATTTGGGCAATTCTTGATTCTAATGATAACTAAACTTCATAAGCTTTCAAATGATATATTTTATGGATTTTTTGGATGTATGAATTTCCAATTATGGATTTTCAAACTTAGGGTTGTGACAAAGACATCCCCTATCTTTTTTAAAAGGGCAGGTTCGCTTCAAATGAAGTTTTCTCCCATTTCCCTCCTTGTTTTTAGGCGATTCTTGATTCTATTATCATCTAGAGTCGAAGAGGTTTCTAACATTTCCTTACATATAATTTTTGGAGAAGTAGAAGTGGTGTTTTCAATTTTTCCAAATGAGATAAGTGGTCTGTAAACCCTGGCAAAGCAAATGTGGTTGCGGATGCTCTAAGTCAAAAGGGCAAATTGACTAATATTAGCATCTATCCAGAAGTATAGAGTGAAATTTTAGAATCTCAGGAAAAGAATAATTGGTTATAGAATCTCAAAATAACAATGTCGCATGAGTTCAAAGTTGATGAAAAAGGGTTATTATAGTTTAAAGGCAGGGTGTGTGTTCTTGCAAAGGCACGGGAAAGAATGCTATCTGTAGCGCATCAAATTAAGTATTCTATACACCCTGGTGAAACAAAAATATACAAAGACCGGAAGCAAAAGTTTTCATGGGAATGAATGAAAGTAGATATAGCAAGGTATATTTAGAAGTGTCTAACTTGCCAGCTCATCAAAGCAGAACACCAGAGACCATCTGGAAAACTGCAAACCACTCCCGATCCCAAATTGAAAATGGAATCAAATCACGAAAGGTCTACTTGTAATCTGAGAAGGTTATAATAGTATTTGAGTTGTTATTGATAGGCTTACCAAATCAACCCACTTTTTACTTCTCAAAACCCAATACAATGTAAAACAACTTGCCAAAGTTTATGTTAAGAAGATAGAACGTTTACATGGAATTCCACAAAATATTGTCTCTGACAAAGATCCAAACTTTACGGCAAGATTATGGAGAAAACAAGTGAGGGAGAAAAGGAAATGTAACTGAGCTGATACAAGAAGCTATCGAGAAAATTCAAATCATGAAGAAAAACATGAAAACAACACAGGATTGTCAGAGGAGCTATACGGATCGACGTCGAAAAGATATGGAATTCGAGGTTGGAGATCAAGTATTCTTAAAAGTTTCACCGCAAAAGGAAATCCAGAGATTAGGAAAAACTGGCAAATTAGCTCCCAAATATGCTGGACCTTTTGAAATTTTCGAATGAGTGGGACCAGTCACCTACTCGGTTAGAGTTACCACCTAATCTTACTGGAATCCATGATATTTTTCATGTACCCCAACTTTGAAAATACCACCTGCAAGGACCCGGATCTAGGACTTCCGTACCTAGACCGAAATTGCCACCTGTGGGGAGGGCATTTTTTTCAAAAATTTCTTCAAATACAACCTCAATACATAATCTTCATACAAGATTGAACTCATTTCCACAACTCATCAATCGATCCTGCTCAAATACATATTTATTACAAGCCTTGAAAGCCCAATGTTCCATAAAATGTTGAACTCTACAACAGTAACATCCTGATACATCATAGGTTCATGAATACATAGGATACTACAACTATTACAATCTTTAAATCTCAGGGAAATCTCTAGTTTAAACCTATCAGAGCAGACTATCAACAGTCACTGCTACTCATCATGTTTCCTTCCAATGACCTCTTCCCCTGATTAAAATGTTGTAATATCTACATATACAGAAGCTCATTTAAAGAACGAGAAAGCCTCTGAACTCCAGCTAGGCAAAATCCCAGAAATTATTTACCTACATATTGTAAAATTTATAAAATAAGTCCAAGTAACCTAGTAAAGGGTTATAGCCAGGAGTAGAATGATAGCGTGAAAGAATGCATGGATTGAGGGTTAATAACAATAGAAAATTTCAGAAGTCCAATAAATATAAGACAAATCATATAATAAATTCAGGAGCTCGATAATATACAAGGAATAATTGGAATGATAACCAATTTGGAATTGATAATTCAGGCAAGGAGTTTGTTTTCATTAGCAATAAATAAATGGAACTAAAGGCGGTAATGATAATGGATTCAAAAGCTGTCAATAATCAAAAGATAGACACCAAGCCCGAGTCAGGGTTCCGACAAACATTAGCTAAGTGAGTTTGAGATTGAGCAACAATCAAACGCTGAATCTTGTTTTCAATTCAAAACTTCAATCGTCAATAATCAAGTCAACTGACGGGTTTAGAAAGAATATATGATCAAGAATGAATAACATAACCGGTTCAACAATTCAATAGTTGGTAATCAAGACAAACAACAAGCTCAAGAACCGATTATCACATAGATCAAATTAACAAATCATATAGAGAGCCAATGAAGTTTACAGGCGAGTTACAATATGCCAAACGATTGTGATGATTCAATAATTAAACAAAAACGAATAGCTCAAGCATGAGTATAAAACAATTCACACAATCGTATAGCAGAGGCTGAACTAGTATTTGGTGAATTTGTCACCCTTATAACTCCAATATATACCTAATCCTTATCCCTCTAATCTGCTTTCTCGAGTGGCCACTCGAGGAGCACCGATCAATATTAAGGCACAGTCGTAGCAACATGATCGACCACGAGCTTTAGAGTAATTTCTCAGATGCCTACCTCCAGGTTCCTTGGAAGTTACCCAACAATAGGGAATCCCGACAGGAGAAGAGGTAAAAGTTCGATACTGCCCTCGTGTTCTCACTGGTGGTTCCCAAGGCCCATTAAACAATAGCAATAACAATCGTCTGACTTAAACAATCGATCTTCAAATGAGGTCCAGACATTGTCAATCAAATCAATATGCAAAAGTGTTCGAGGGTAATGATAATTGTCCGAATGAAATAAGCAAAGCTTCAAATGAGGTTCAAACATTATCAATCAAACAATTCGAATTTATGAAAACAAACAAACCCATCCACAGGATATCATGAAATGAATATCAGTCAATGGGTTTCAAGAGGAACAACGATTGTCCAAATTTCCCAAACAAAGCCCCAAACAATAGTCGGACATAAACAATCGATTCGATTCAAGCCCACCGCATAATAGGTTTGGAGAACAATAGCAATCATCTGAATTAAATGATTATAGTTTCAAACGAGATTTGAACGTTATCCAATGGATCAGATTTTGGACACGTAAGACATATATTTGGATTTATGAGAGCTTATTGGAGTGATATACGGACATATAAAAATCATTTCTAAACTTGAGGCATTTCAAAGTGTAATTCTTGGATGTATCAAAAGGATTTGGTACAATCCATAGATAAATATAATTAAAATAATTTCAATAATTGACTCCCTTTAAAATTCGAATGTAAAAAGTTTATTTGAGAGTTTCTAAATATTTTATAAAGATGAAATACAGACATAGAGTGGAAAAGGAGGTCAGAAAACTAAAGTATAAGTTCTGTTCTGGGCACATCCGCAGACAAAACGGGCACGGCCGCGCATAAAAATGCTCAAAATTTATGTCCCGGGTGCGTCCGAGTGCGAAAACGGGCAAGGTCGTGCCGGATGAACAGTAATCGGGAAATTTTTTTTTCTTCTGGAATCCTTAATATATCAGATCTCTGTGTAAAAATTAGCATTATTTTATTCTAGTCATCATTGAGATTTTAAATTTTCAAGTTTAAGAAATTTTGCAAAACACCAATTTTTGTGTTGTTGGATTATCAAAGTGTTCAAGGCCTTATTTGTCCACGATCTCAACTCCAACAATTCTCCAACATAATCAAGGAATCAATAATTCATAGCAAGAACAAAGATCACACAAGTAAAAGTGTCCAAAATTGTTCAAACGAGGCGATCAAACAAGAGTATTCATCATTCGAGTAATATATAATTTCAAAACTCAAGAATTATTCCATAGCATATAAACAAAGTAAGAATAGCCATAATCCTTACCTTAATCTTTTGATCATAATATGCTCCTAAATCTCCAAGTATACTTCAAGCAATTCACCTAA
>JACFYI010003768.1:64167-83771 GCA_014898755.1 Handroanthus guayacan
GATGCACCTTGGGTCTCGGGTCCGCACATCCCCGGGATTTCGAGGGGCGTTACAGTATATACATAAGGAAAGAAAAAAAAATAACTCCATAATTCAGCCATTTTTCCTCCCTAAGTGACCAAACTAAGAAGAAGAAGAAACCAAGAATTTCTATCCACTTTCACTCAATATTTCTCCACAAAAAACTTAAGGGTAATTGCAAGAGACTTTCTCTTACTCGCCTCATCAAGTTTAGGTAAGGTTTAGTTAAATTTTTAGTAGATGATTTGCTTAAACTAAGTGACACTTAAAGAGGTTTCTTTCTATGATAAGATTTAATGGTGTTCTTGAGAAAAATATTTGGAGACTCCAAGTTAAATCACAAAAGAGGTAAAAACCATAACACTACACCCTCTTATTCATCAATTCCAATCATGGTTCTATTTTTTTTTTTTTCTTTTATCTATGGATGATATTCTTGCTATGATGTTGGCTGTTGTGGCTTTAAATTGGTTATGGCTTATTGTAATGAGTTATTTGATTTACTTTCATATAATTGTTGATGAAGTAAAATTTAGCTTGAACTTAGAGAACCATAAATCTGACCTTAGGGTTATAAGGATTATAGTGGATCATCACTTGTATTTAGTGATTAGGTGGTTTTTTAAAATAAATGAAGTTAAAAAACTTTGGTTGCTCTTGAGTAACCCTGGGACAGACCACTCACTCAATTGGAAAAATTGAAAATGGGCTTGTTTTGTGGGCTTGAAAAATTGACAATGTTTTGGGCTCAATTCTTTGGGTCAAATGAGCTTGATTTTAAGTTAAAAATATCATATTTAGCCCATATTTGATTGAAATAATATTTTTAATTGCTAAATCAAATAGTTTCGCAGTTTTGAAGTCTTTCGTACAATAGCAATTAAAATTATTTAAAACTTAAATTTTAAAGTTCTCAAAACTTAGGGTTTGAAATGAAAATTCAAGAATCTTTTGGGTCTAAAATATTATTTTTGAAAGTTAACAAAGTGATCTTGATAAGTTTTGGTCGAAAAAAAAATTTTAAAACGAGTTTTCCTTTATCAAGAAATTTTAACCGTAAATGAAGTTTTTTTTTTAAAAACTAAAGATTTAAAAATATATAACTATGGAATTTTTGTGAAAATGATATTTTTAATAACTTTTTAATGTAAAATGGATTCTTTGAAAATAAAAAAATATTTTTAATTCTGAGAAAAATTTCGAATTGATGAAAAATCAATTACCGATTAAAGTTTTTCCCAAAAACATTTCAAAATATTTATTGATTAATTAAGAGGGTTTAAGATTTAAATTAAGAAAATTATCGAGTCTTTACACATTAACTTTCTATTCCTAGACATAATTTCTTACTAAATCGTTCGAACTTATTTTATAGGTTTAATGTATGTAGGTGACTAAAAATTCAGGAATTGCATCAAACTTGGATATTTTGGTTGTTAAATTTTGGGTATAAAAAATTGTGGATTTGTAATTTTTTGTAGTATTTGTACATACTCAGGTTAGTGTTAATAAGTTAAATTCTTCATTGGAAATTTTGGGGCTTGTAATGATATGTATTTGAATATGAATTGAATAAAAAATTTTGCTGCATTGAAGTTGAGAATGTTTTTGTTCATAAGCACCTCCCTCTCGGGTAGCTGTTCGGACCTAGGGACGGATGCTCTAGGATCCAGGGCATTACAGATAGTACCAAAGCTTGGATTTTTCTTGGAGAGAAAATCCGAGTTATTCGGAAGTAGATCCATGAGATAAGAACTTCTTTGAACTTATGTTATAAAATTGGACTAATGTACACTATAATTCTTTGGTATAACGAGTAATGCGTAAAAATATTGGATTACAATTGGGAGGCCTGCCAATTTATGAACCGTTATATTTATATGTTAATCATTTGATTCTAGATTGATGATGTAGGCCTGAATTCGTTGAATGATGAATTACGATTGGTGACTCTAGTAGGGAAGAGTTATAAGAACTTGGAAAACATTTATCCTTGTGATTTTGTTGAGATAGGATTAATCGGCTTAAAAATTCATAGGCTTCTTTGACCTATAACGGGACTTAAGTTTAAAGTATATTTGGATATATAACTTCATAAGAAACAAAAGGTATGAAGAGCTGAGGCCGTGAATAGGTTGACCTAAGTTCGACAACAGTAAAATTATAAAGTCATGTTTTATGCCTAAGGGAACTAGGATCGTGAACAATAGATAATGGTATGAATACTCGATATTTGATAAATAATTTCACTGGACATGTACCTTATTAGGAAAAAGAGGAATGGACCTTACGTAAGCAAGTTGAATGGAATTGCTTTGGATAAGTGTGATGTGCCAAAAATGCCACCCAAATCACTCGCACGCTATAGCACACCTCGACATGACCATCTAAACAACCTTGCGAGTATAGAGTAATGTGCTTGTATTCCAGATTACTAGGTACAACACCTAGAAAATTTCCCTATATAAAATTTTGAATCATTGTTTTTCGAAAATTTATTCGATTTCAAAATCACAAGCATTGTTTTAATATCAAAATACGTTTCATGCATCCGAAAAGT
Source organism: Handroanthus guayacan (assembly GCA_014898755.1). Classification (NCBI taxonomy): domain Eukaryota; kingdom Viridiplantae; phylum Streptophyta; class Magnoliopsida; order Lamiales; family Bignoniaceae; genus Handroanthus; species Handroanthus guayacan. The sequence goes on from JACFYI010003768.1 coordinate 66,749, forward strand.
TTTTGAGTAATCAAGTTTAATTTTCTCGTCATGTTTCAACCCAAACGAGTCCCAAAAGCCCATTAAACAAGCCCAATTCTTAGCCAAAATCCTAGCCACTATTGTTAACTAAGAAATAGCATCTTTGAATTGAAAAAAAAAAAAAATAGAGAGAGAGAGAGAGAGAGAGAGACTGGAAATATGAAAGTGGGCGGAAGCCTTATACTAGACCATGGATGGGATTTTATCCCATCCATCCATCAACCTAGTAACGCCCCGAAAATTCCCCTAAACAAAATTTTGAATTATCGATTTTTGAAAATTTATTCGATTTTAAAATCACAAGCATCGTTTTAAAATAAAAATACGTTTCGTACATCCGAAAAATTTTCGAGCAATCAAACTTTATTTTCTCATCGTATTTTGACCCAAACGAGCCTCGGAAGTCAACTTAACAAGCCCAAATTCTTAGCCCAAACCCTAGCCATTATTGTTGCCCAAAAATAGTATATTTGAATAAAAAAAAAAGAAAGGAAAGCTGGAAAATTCAGTTGCAGCTGCGGCAGCCATACGCTGCACATTGGATGGGATAAAAATCCCATCCATCCATCACTTCTAAGCCCCAAATCTTGCCCCAAAGTTGGATATTTGTTTTGGAGGGCTTGAATTAAAAGATTCTTACCTTTTAACTTTATTTCCTTTCTATAAATAAGCCTCACTTTGTCTCAAAAATTTCTGCCACTCTTTTACACTCTACACTTAGAAATTTTCTTCAATCAAGGCCATACACTTGCATTTTCTTATCTCAGAAAAAGAACAAAACAAAATGATTTCTCAAGGGGGATTTAAGGTGGTGAACTCTTATCCCAATCATTGGTAAGTAGCTTAAGATTGGTGATTTAAGAGTGTTTAATGATATGACTATATACAACTTGACATAAGTATGAATGTTAATATAGGTGTTGGAAACTAAGCTTGGATCATTGCATTTATCAAGATCTAACTTCAAGAGGTAAGACTTATGGCTTCTTCAATCTCCTTATGAGCATATGTTTCTAGTTTTTCCTTGAAAGAATGAGCATGTTTTGAGCTATTAAATGTTTGATGTCCCTTGATATGTTGATATTGAGAACCCATGTTGTTGCCTTGTTATTCTTGCTATTATAAGCTTTATTTCATGATTGTGAGAATTCAAAGCCTTGCTAAATCCTCATGACTACTCTACCTATGCTTTGGATCAAGTTTCGTATGATGGACAATGGATTAAGAGGAGGAATGAACAAAACAATTGATTGAAAATGAAATATATGGACTAAAATGTATCTTTCAACTCGAAAAATCTTAAACTAAATTTTAAAAACGATGATTTACAAATGTTTTTACATGTAAGAGAACCCCATAAATATAGTTTTGAATAAAAAATTTGAAGAAAATCAAAAGACGAAAAATCAAAATTTCACTCGAGAGTCGGCGCTTAAGTGTGCAGAGATGGACGCTGGTGGGTGCCCAAGCGTCCACTCTCGGCCAAAATAACTAGATTTTTCAGAAGCTTGGGCACCTCAACGTATACCTTTTGTCCAAAATTTTTGTTTGGGCGCTCAGGCGCTCGTAGCCAAACTTGATTTTAAAACTTCATTTCTTGGCATATCAAGTCTATATCCGATCCTTCTAACGTGTTTTGAACTTTGGAACGAAACCCTCTAGTCCATAGTTAAAATTCTGCAATGATTGATTGATATGTTTGGCTTATTTTGAAATGTTATTTGAAATTGATGGCTAATCAATATTGTGCCGTAATGACTTTATTGAATGATTAAATATCCCGTTTGTTTCAAGCCTGAATGAATAAACGACTATTAGGCCCTAAAGGTTCTCTTAGGTATCGAATTTGAGCAACGTTAGATTGATTAGGACCCTTGGAAATCCCTGAATATTGGATAGTTCGGATGAATTCTGGAGGTAGAATTCTGAAGAGCTATTCTGAGCATGTAGGTTGGCTATGCTCTACTGAATGAATGATACTCATTCGAGAGTTGGAAGGATAAGGATAAAATGTATATGTTGAAGTTATATGGGTGATAGACCTACTAAATTGCTTAATTCAGCCTGTTGACTTGAATGTGATGAATGATTTATGATATTTGTCTGCATTTAATCATTCTGATTATTCCGAATTGCTTATTAAATCACATTCCTTATCTCATTATTAATATGCTCATTTATTTGAATTCGATATTCTCGTTTCTTGCTATAAGTTTCACTGGGTCAGTGGACTCATGACTCCATATCATCTTGTAAGTTCGTGAGTCATGACATATGACTAATTAAAGCTCCATGATTAAGTTTGTTACTGCTCATTTTGGGAATTGTACTCACTTACGTAGTTTGGATCAATCTCTTGCTTTTGGAATCATGGGCTTATAGAATGTACACGTAGATGGCTTGTAATGATAAGTCAGATGCTTTATGTATTTTGGAACATTTGGGCTTATAGAAATATTTTTTTGTTGGAAATTTAGTTTGAATTGTTAAGTTGTTAGTTTCTGAATGGGTTTTAGATTGTATCCGATTGTGAGCAGTGCACCCCAGATGTTGAGGTGGAATGTTATCGAGATTTTGGGGGGCATTACACACACACACACACACACACAAAAAGTGAAGACAAGTATCACCATAAGAGATAATTGCCATGTGACAAAAAATCAAGATAAATCCCAACATTGGACAGCTCATCACCCAAAAAAAATTATTTCAAACTTCCAACTAATTTCAAAATTGCCATTGTCTTTTCCATAGAAAATACACTTTATGTATGTATGTATACATGAGTGTATAGTCAAAACAAAACACCATTGTCTTCCATTTATACTCCTCTTGACCGAAATCTTCAAGGAAAAACAAAAAAAATTGATCATTTTCTTGCTCAACTTCCAGTATGCCTCATCATCCTAAGACAAAGAGGAAGTACTAAGGTTGAAGCCCTCTTCTCAATTCAACTATTGGGTAAGTTTCAAGTTTAATTTGAGAAGTGTGGTGGGGTGAATTAGATATGAAATTTAATGGATCTCTTGGTGTCTAGGAGCTTATCTTGGTGGAGTTTAAGGAAAAATTCAAGTTTGCACACATCGCACTTAAGGTAAGGATCATGTCTATATTTCTCTTGTTTCTAGTTACCTTTATGATTGTTTATGATCATGAAGTATTGAGATTTGTTCTTGCTTTGAAGGACCTATTTGTGATGAATTGTGAATGAGCTTACTTGTTCTTGAGTTTGCTTGTTTTTGAGCTTGTTGTTCTTGAGCTTGTTTGTTCCATGGATCATGAAAATACATCTTGTGGATATGAGAGGATTGTTGGATCATCAAACTTGTGATTTGCAATTTATTTGTTTCAAAAATTAGCTTAAGCTTTAAAAGTTGAACACAAAGCTTCTCGGGTAGCAACTGTCTCGGCACAACCCTTTACTTCGTAAGCTTGAAAAATTGACTTCTCCTCTTCCAAATAGCCCATATAATATACCGTTAGAAACCCCATCGAGTGTAGTTACTTCTAGGATAAAAAGTCACCCAAAACAGAGGCAGAAAAATGAACAAAAGGCCTTAGAACCCAACCTATCAGACACCATCCATTTTCTAAATTCAAAAATCCGACATCCTTTCATCAAGCCAGGCCATAAAATACTCTGTAGAAAACCTTATTAAGTGTAGATAATATTAGAATCCAAATTCACTCAGAATCATAGAGAAACATGATCAAAAACACCCTTAGAACCAATTTGCCAGATTATTGGAAAATAGGGGTAGACCTTGCAACACCTCTCATTTTCCAAGCTTTCAAACCAAACTTCCCCTTATCAAATTGACTCCAAAAATATACTTTTAGAAACTATATCAAGTGTGGATGATGCTAGGCTCAAGATTTACCGAAAACTATAGAAAAACATGTCTAAAATGCCCTGAGAAACCAACATGCCAAACTGACAGGAATAACTATAGAACCTTGGGTTAACTTAAATATTTTATAAATAAAAATCCGACCATTAAATTGTTGAATGGGAGCCACCGTGGGAAAGGTCATTGAGTCTACCTATTTATGGAGCTGAAATACGAATTTTAACTCATTGGAATGTATTTATAAATTGTCAAGAAATGGCCTACCGAATACGAGATTAGAGAGCTTCTTCGCTAGAGAGTGACAATGATAAAGTCTTTATTATAACAATTTTCTAGAAATAAAAAGTCTAAGAAAAATAATTTTGTACTCCTATCTTTATCGATTTGAAATTGGATGTAAGCGGGCAAAACTTCTTTTTCAAAGACGGACTAGGTTATGAATTTGAACTTTTTGGGTCGGAGTATTTAACTAAAATGTGACTAAACCATTTAAGATTTTTAAAAAATGTACGAATAATTATTTTATCTGACCATAGATTCTATTATTTTAAAGTATAGTAATTTATGATATTATTTTGTGTCAAAAAGGTAAATAATAGTAATTTTATAACCCTAACAGTTCCAAAATAACGTGTATAGAAAAAGTTAGTCTTTTAGATGAAAATTTGGCTGTGAATATGATTTTATGGAACAAATATGTAATTAGAATTTGGACCGCCTATTTAAGATCTTTAATAAGTTTACTAGTAAAATATTTTTTATCTTATCATAATTTTTACTATAAAATGATTTAAAATTTATTTAATGAATTTACTTTTGAATGAAACGAGAAACAAGAGCAGAAACAATTTTGCAATCCTAGCTTATATTGATTTCTAATTGAGGGAGCTTAGAAAGTGAAAAATTGTTTGCAGATTCGGATCTCATATGATTTTGAAATATTAATGACTTGCCAGGAGTTTGAATTTTCATTAAAATTTGAACTAATTATTAACCTATGCCTAAGTAATTTTTATTTATTTGTTTATTTTTATTAGCCCATAGTTTTGGTTGATAAAGGAATGGATTTGAGTATTTGTGAATTAGGCAAACTTTAATTTGAATCCAATCTAACTATCTAGAATATTTGGAAATTAAATATCAATTAATTTCCGTAAATTAAGATGACTCATAATTAGAAAATAGAGTTTTTCTTTTTTGGTAGGTTTTCAAATATCCTCATGACATATTTTAAAAATATTAATCCTCCTTTTTTTCTTCTGTCAATGTAGTCTTTGAAATATTATTATTTGACTACTAGTTTGACAGTGGCAAAGGACTGGTATTCTCTTAACGCACTAGTTCTTGAACATAAGTGGAATCGATTCGGCTAGGGCTATCAATTGGATAATGGTTAGAACTTAATCCAAAAATAAATGGATCAGATATGAAATCAAGCAATCCAATCCATTGAAGAATCTATCAGGTAATGTTAATAGTTAATATAAATATATATACATACATAAAATAAATTCAAAATTCTTGTATTTGATTTAATTATCTTTATTTTTTAATACTCTTTTTGTTTATGTAATCTATGATTTTGTATGATTGGAGATATAATAGTCTTTTTTATATTTCTTTAATTTATTTGAACTTTTGATTATATATGCAATAATATATATAAAATAATTATATGTAAGCTCATCAATTGATCCACCGTAGCCTAAAAAAATGAAATAAAAAATTCTGCTAATTTGTAATATTCATGTTTATTAATTGTTTGGGCTTCTGAAAAAAGAGAAAGACCGAATAGCCCAATGTATTTCTTAGTTGGGCTTTGCTAAGTCACAAGAATGTGGCCTAAGCCACTTTTTGCCTCGAAGCGGTTTTCTTCCTCCCATTTTCTCTTTTTTTTTTTCTTTATTATTTCTTCCTCCCTTACGTGAGCGGTTTACCTGTCTTGCCCATATTTCAGAAACAACATCAGATAATAGGATCCGAATTTCCAGTCTGCAGGAGAAGGAACTGATCTTTGGATGCAGATTCAGCTAACCGGGCTTCAGCATCAGCAGCTATAGCAGCACTACTTGCAAGTTTGGAACAACCATGCCCCGCTTAACAATTCATTATACCTCGTTCTCTTAAAGGTATAACTTTTTCCATCGTTTTCACAGTCGGAAAATGGTCCATTCTTGAAGATTCTAATTTTTCAAAACACAATTAGGTCTGTTGTAATATTCCACACTGAGCGATCAGTCCATTCACTGTTGCCGTCAACTAAACTAACGGCGGAGTGTTAGTGTGAGTTCTTAGATCACACATAATGTTGTTATAATTAGACTGAACCTCAAGATGTAATTAGCCTTAGGCTGTTTGAGAATATACCACGTATATTTGAATTTTGGTGGTTGTTCAAACTACTAATCAAGCACTTTTTATATCCTTATGCTGTCAATACCCTTGTTTTTGTCCTGTCATATTCATTGATTTCCAGCTTGTAGAGTCTGTCATATTGCAAGTGAAATTGAATCGGTTTGTTTTCTTTATGGTTTATGTAATACTTCTTTGCTGAAGTTTCGAATTCATGATATTTAACCTTCAGCAACAGTTTAAAATTTCTTTTTGCGTGTCAGTCATTCAGTCTGTATATTTTATGTTTGTTCTTGTAACCGAAGAAGACTAATTCTGGAGACTCCAACTTTTCTCATGGCAACAAACCTGTCTTGAAGCCTTCTTCCCCAGCTGTACACGTAGTCTGTTGGTTGTAAATGCGTTTGAGAAACTCTAATAAAGTAATCAATTTTGCTTGGAGTACGCTTTACTGACACATTTTCTCATACGCCTCTAAAAATAAGATCGAATGAGAGAATGCTGCAATTCCAAACTCAGAGCACATAGTATAGAAGAACAAAATGCAAGATGAAGAATCTCAACGTAGATCCATTGAGCAGCAGATGATTGTTGACCAACAGCTAAAAGATCTTAAGGCATAAACCAAATGAAATGTATATTCTCCTTCATCTTTAACAAATTCCTTTTCCTTTTAGGGGACTTAAACTGAGAATACATTATCTTGGATTTATCTCATCCAAGTGCTGAAGCACGCTCCTTCTAACACAAAAGCTGATATGCAGTTCATGCAAATGAAATTCCATGAAGAAATTCACAATCTTGGTAGGAATTTGAAAATTTTGGTCTTTATTCAGTCACTTATATGATTTCGGTATAGCTGTATGACTGTGGGTAGAGCAGTCCTTGGTGTTCTTTCCCTTATAATTTATTTTCTGTTCCCTTTAACAAATTTACAGGCAATCTACTTATTCTTTACGGGCCTCCACACTCGTGGACTAGCTCATGCTGCTTCTGGTTATCACAGAGTTCCCGAGGAAAACTGGAAGCTTTATAATCAAGTCCATGACCTAAAGGGTAACTTTGTTAACCAGAACAGCATCCAGTTTTCTTGACAGCTGATACATCATCTTTGCCTCCAATATTAATAGTTTGACCCCTAGGCAGAGACTTAATATGTGTAACGTACGTGACTATGTTATTCGGTTCAATCAATGGAGGGAACTTATGGTAGATTTCCATATTAGTTCCAGAAAAAGGAAGACTGACCAAATAATCATCTTTAGGTAATGTATACGTTTTCTTAAATATAAGCAAAGTATCCAAAAATGGCTCTTTCAAGATAATAAAGCACATTTTTTTTTTCTTTTTATATTAGTTCTTGATCATTTTTTTTTACTTGAAATTTTCAGAGACGGTGTCAGAGAATCACAGTTCAATAAACCATATTTTTTATTAATTCTATTGCCGCATCTTCTGAACTCCACAAATTATTTATTTTTATGTTGATGCAAAATTCCTTTCTGGTGATCATATGCTACATATGATCCCAGGAAGACAAGGAGAGAAGCAATTGCATGATATGGCTGTAGCTGTTGAAAGATTGGAAAGTAGCAGACAAAAACTTTGAATGGAGGTACACGCTTTTGCTTTGGACCATTTAACATACGAGCTGCAACTCATAGTACTTCAATTGCTGTTTACAGATTGATTTCCAGTTTTCAGAAATAGAGAGGCTGTTAGAAGAAAATTCAGCTCTTTCGTCTGCTTATCAAGATTCAATGGGATTGGTCTCACAGAGGCGGATTCAGATGCTTGTCTTAAGAATATCATTTGCCTTAATTGCCGTGCTTGAAGAGCTATATGATCACACACACCTCCACTTGATTTAAACTGGCTTTGTTGATCTCCCCACCAAATTTTTATTTCTCTATTTTGAGTTATCCATCTTTTATTGTATGTAGTTCCCTTGATATGTGTTCCGTGCAGGTGAAAACTTGTCTAGAGGAAAGTGAGGAACTTTGCGGCATGTTAAATAAGTTGTGGAATGAACAGGCTGGTATACAACATCTGATGAATGATAAAACTTCGAAGCACTAGTGGCCTCCGGTAGAGGAAACAATACAGTTAAATCTGAGTAAGCTGCTAAAATTTATTCCTTCAAGGTTGATAAGTGATAATATTCTGTTAGTGTTTCTCTTGAATCTGAGAAAAAGATCCATTTGCACTTAAACAGACAATAAACTCATTTCTTATTTTCAATTTATACAGGGCCAATTAGCCAAAGAACAAAGAAAAGCAGAGGCTCTATCTGCGGAAGTCTTGCAGCTCTTGGCACGTCTCCAGCAAGCAACACAAGCATATAATATTCTCACACGGCTGTATGCCTTCATCTCTGCTTTTCCATTTCGTTGTTTTTCTTGGAGGTCTTGATCGTTCTTAGCTTATGTTACGAATGCCCGGCATTTGCAGCTATAAGCCCTTGCTGAGGTACATTGAGACTGGCCTTATGAAGATGAAGCAAGATGGCTTAGTGACTGTGCAGTAAACGAAGAAGTCTTCTCTGTATCTTTACTGGGTTAAAGTTCTATTTGTTGAAATTTTTTATGCTAAGGCTTAAAAAGAACCATAGAACTGACAGTAGATGGATCAATTTTCTGTTGTCAGGAGTGTAGTCTTTTGTAACTTTTAGGCTTGTTTCATTAACCTTATTAATCTAGTTGCCTTTTTGTGTTAAAGACAAAATCAGTGATTGTAAGAGAGGCATATGGAAATAAGATTCCAACATTGGACATTGATTGTAATTTTATTAATTGAAAGGTATTTGAGAAATTGGCTCGATCAGCCTGCTGCTACCAACAAAACCGTTTTGTTAGAATCCTATCTACTAGGTTCGGCTGGACAGATGTGAGCCAACGTGCTTAAAACAATGTTTACGCTGAACTCCTTATCAAATATAAATGTTCAATATATACGAGCCAGCTAGTCGAATTTCGAAATAAATTGAATATTTAACAACCATTATCTGATATAAATGTTTGAAGCATACGAGCCAGCTCAAACATGAAATTTTTAAAATTTTGACTTAAACTGGACTATTGCGCACCCTTTGGATGCACAAGAATGGAACTTCACCTATCATTTCATGAAAGAACAGAGACCATCTCACGCGATCAAACTAGCAGTTTCCTTGTAATGCCACACTAATATATTAGTATGATACATCTACTTGACTTAGTCAAAGGGCCTCAAATAGCATATCCCCAAAAGCAAATGCACTATTAACTATCACGCTCATTGTCTAGGAGTTTTGACACAGATACATTTACCAAATGTTCTGTCCATATTTCTAAATACGAAATTAATTTATCCTCCGGTATACATCAACTAATCTGCAGCATCACAGAAATTTGAACATTAAAAGACATTCCATATTTCGCTGAGATAAATCATCGTAGTGAAAATTAGACTTCGGGAGTTCTTACAATACTTGGCACTCTATTACTAATGTTAGAAGTAATTTTGGATTTGTAATTATGCCAAAATTACGCAATCAACTATGGTTGGCTGGATGGCGATCAACCAGCGACTATAGCATCATTCCTGGGGCTACTGTTGAGAAGTTGGTGAAGCTTAGGGACTTCTACTCTCGTATGAGTCACTATCCTTGTTCTTTGTATCAGTGGAATCAGAGTTGTCAACTCTTGCAAGTAGGTACACTGTGCCTACAGCTATCAATCTACGATCATCACTCTTGTGAAAATTTAACTCTTCTGGTTGACCTTGTCGGGCGTCGTTCAGTTTCTCCTATAAATTCGATGCACTAAAAATTTGCAGAGGCTATAAACAACTTAAGCTTTTGGAATAAGTCAAAAGTAGAAATCATTTATAGCCAAGAAAAGATACCATTAGTAGCATTCTCTAGCTTCAGTTTTTCAGAGCTTTCCAGTAATTTACTTATCTCAGATTTGAGGGTCGCTTTCTCAGCAGTTAGTGTTCCAACTTTGTGAGCTAGTTCCTCAGTCTCAGCCTGGGCAAACATTAAGTTGGCACAAGGACATCACTAGAAATGCAAAAAGCGGATCAAGAGTTCCGCAAATATAAGGACTTGTTGTCTTGTTTTGTGAGATGGTATTCTGATGTGGATAGCCGTACCTGTTTCCTAAGTCTAGATCGTCTCGCAGATTCTCAATTGGATTGTTTCCTCCTTTCCATTTTAACTCTCTTTCATCTTGTGAACAGATATCATAAGAAAACAAACACAGAGAGAGATTAGTTTCCAAGACTAACGGGCAGTCAAAGAAATGCATATACCACATCCACATCAAGCCTACAAAAATTTCCAAACTTTGTCATGTGTACGACCTTCATTGTTAACATAATTGTTCCAGAGAGTCACTCTCAATGTTACTAATTAAAGATATTGGCCAATTTCACAAAGGCTTGAATACTAGCAAGAAGATATCTCTAATTAAATTGGAAGCACAAAAAGATGCAACCGAGAACTATAAATTAAATGTCTTCAACACACCTGCAACAAGGCTTCATTTGGCACTGATGACTATGGAACATTAGTTGGACTCGACTCAACATTCACAGAGTGATCCTTGAGTGCCAATGCACTGTTCATGTTTTCCATCATTTTCACTTGTGTATTACCAGAAGGAATCACATTTATCATCTTGTCAGAAGCTTGGCCAACTTCCACAGCAGGAATGCCATTTTTTTTTTCTTCCTCCCTGAGCTTTGCCATCTCTTGCTATTCGAAGGTTAAAGCATCAGAAAACATAACGAAATTACCAACAAAGGAAGGAATACCTAATCAATATAGCCTCCTCTAATTTAAAAGGGAGTCCCTCCAATGTGAACTTCTCAAACTTCTCCAAATAATAAAGTGGACCAGAATAGGTTCCATTAAGAATAGGCTTTTAAGGTCAGCCGAGCTGAGAATATTACATTGTAAAAAAGAAGCTTACCTCTGTTACGAGATCCTTGTCTGCTTCTCTTCTTGCCATTCTGACCAGCCTATTAAATGGCAACAGGTTAAAATGATATGAAATCCTTTTCAACAACACAAACAAGTGTTAAACCGAAGCAAAACAGGAATACTTCCCTACAGTGAGAGTGATCCTTACTACTCCATCACTTCCACCAGTGGAACCTTCGGTCTCATCACAGTTTGTGAAGAAGAAAAGTTAACTTGTTCACTCAGAACCAAGTTGGCCATGTTCACGGATAATAAGGGACACGGGTGAACACAGTAACCATTGATCAATTTTAGTTTGTTAATATAGAAACCATCTAGATATAAAATAAAACAAATAAAAACTAATATCAGCAAACATGCAGAGACTGCAATCATGAAAACGATATCCTGTGGCATACAAGTTAAATCTTGAAACTCTAAAAATAGACATTTTCAAACCTGCATATCATAAAAAATGTTCCTCAGAACTCTAGAACCCAATCCAACTTATAAAGGCTGTAAAATTTGGTCAATCAATACAAAATACATTATCTCCATTCTGTAGAAACTCATACACGGATTGAACTAGAGACGTTGCAACTGTAGGAATCTAAAACCAAAGCTACGAAAGTGAGATGTCAACTAGAATCATGAAAAACACAGCCAATAACTCATAACCCAACTTTTTGCTACAGTTCAATCTCATAAACACTCAACTATGATTCATTGTTAAGCCTAAATTAGAACAAAGAGAGGGGACAAAACCATCACCTAAAGGGTGATAAATAAGCATTTTCGCTTCCCTACACATTATAGTCAGTGATAATTAGCCACTTTCTCTACTGTGAGAGAATCCCATATAATTATCTGTACCACAAACAAAACACCAACCACCAACAGAATAGCTCACAAGTTGGTTTAGCATTTGTAAGAAGAAAACACACCTCATTGCTTTCTTAAGCAATATTAAGTACAAACTCCTCTGTTTCATTGAAACCAGCCTGCAATTGAAGCATGGAGCAGCACTTTGAACTTACATTACTACCCAAAATTCTTATACGCAGAAACTCATATTCCAAACATTAATAATCCGTTTAATGATTTTAAGTAGAGGATACCAGACTAAAGATAGGACGAGATGGACACTACACAATTCGCTGCAATTGGGTGTAGTTCGCTGCGCAATCATGTGTAATTGGGTATGCAATTCATTGAGAGATTCTCAAATGCAAAAGATCTAATGAGCAAATGGCTAGGAAGGGATAATTCAGGGAGTAAGATCGCCGTTTAATGAAGGTGAGGGATGGAGGGAAAAAATAAACATTAAAAATTAAGAAAGAGAAAAAGTATAAGTGAGGTTTCTTGAGGTGCATAAAGAAGTTAGAACTTGGAGATGCAGGGAATTGAAACTTGTAGGAAGGAGAAGCAACATATTAATTTATTAGATTTTTTTATCGATTTAGAGCAATACCTCAATATAATAAAATGCAAATATGTTACTTATTGTAATTTTAACTTTACTTTGTTGTAAAATGACATATGGCATTTATATGGGGCATACCATACATGAGTGTGGTACATTAAAACCTCACCATAGAAATGCCCACCAATGTTTTTCATTGTAAAATAAATGATTATTCAAAGTAAAATGAATAATTATTTACATGAGTAACTCCTATTACGTTGCAAGTCTCATTTTCAATGTTTAAGCAAAACCAAAGAAAGGTTGAGACAAGAAACCGATCTATACATTTAGATGAAAATAAAAGTATTAGGCATGGGTATAGCCTCTTTACAATCATAAAAATAAGAGAAATAAGGACTTCTCCTTCTACAACAAGTAAACTATCTAACTTACTCGTCGATTGCTACATCTAGCATCTTCACAGCTGCATGAAACACTGCAACTATAGCCATTAGTGCGACATTGACACTTTTTTGTCTTACACGTAGAATTTCTACTGCAAATGCAAGGTATTCCCTCAATAGACGTGGAAGTACCCGTTTCTATTCTAGATCCGTAACGTCCTCTTCTGGCTTTCGTCCTCTGCCATTCAGTGCCATCATCTGATGGCTCTGAACGTTCTTGGTCATTAGATGTATCTCCTTGTTTCTCAAACCCATCTGCTCCATTGTTTCTCTAAATTCAAAAAACCAATCACGTATTATTGAGAAATCAACAATAACATATAAGTGTACCATACTACATATTATATTATGGTAAACCTTAAGGGATGTTAAGATAATTATCCCTAATATATACAAATGAACTCATAATATACCTTGAGTAACAGGTCATGACCACGTTTACCACTACTATGAACAGGAGTTTTAAGGCTTTTTTCCAACTCTCTAGATTGTCTTTCTGAAGCCAACTCCTGTCAAAAAATTCCAATAGCTCATACAAGGAAACAGCTTGACACCAAGCTCATCAACATCCCATAACCAAGACAAGTTAGAAAAGTAAAATAAAACAAAAATCATTGAAGTATCTCAAGTCTATTTACTCACCAATATCTACAAAGCATTAGACTATGATTTTTTATAATTACAAAAACTATGAATTTGTTTACCCTTAAATTTTTTTCAATAGCCTTTATAGGAGCCTGTCATAGCTTAAGAAAAATATTTTATTTGCTCCTTGCTACTCAATTATGTACCATAAATGAAATAAAATCTCAATTAATATTCAATTCTCATAGGGCAAAGCGAGAATGAACTTCTAACAATCATCACAAAAAGAGGACATGCAAATGCAAGGAACAACACAGGATCTGATATATATTATTTTGGAAAATTGTTGTACTACTATATAGTGCTCAACTTAAGAGGGAAATATTATGTACCTTGACTAGTCATACAAGCAGTCGCTTATAAGTCAAGTTATGATTAAACAGTAGAAATGCTCTTAATGTTATTTACATCGTTGCGTATTGATGTCTCAAAATAAAAGATATAACACAATTGTAGCAAACAAGAACCAACAAAAAATTGTATATAACCATGGCACTACGAACTTACAAACTAAAATGCACTCACCTCTCGCAGCTCCTTATTGTCTCTCTCCAAGTTGGCTAATTTTTCTTTCAAATTTGTGATTTCCTTGTCCTTCTCAACTGTTGTATTCCTCAACTCCTGCCAAAGAATTCCAATAGCTCATACATAGGAACAATATGATGCATCATTCACATAAGCCATGATTCAACAAGTAGAAATGTTCCTAATATTATTTACATGGTCATGCATTAATGCCTCAAAGTAGAGGATATGACGAAGTTGCAGAAGACAACAACCAAGTGTAAATAACCATGGAACTATGAACTTACAAACTAAAATGCACTCACCTGCTGTAGCTCTTTATTTTCTCTCTCCATATGGACTAGTTTTTCTTTCAATTTTGTGATTTCATTGTCCTTCTCTCTGCAATCAACTTCTCTATTCTTTTTCAAATCCAACTCCTATAAAAAATTCCAATAGTTCATACTTGGAAACAATATAATACACTTTGAATAGTACACCAACAGCCATTTAAGTCGTGTAATGTTAATTACATGGTTGTGCATGATGCCTCAAAGTAAAAGATATAACGAAGCATCAGCACAAAGGGAATGTTCTAATTTCCTAACTAGAGTTGTCACGAGCACATAGCGCACTATAGCGCAAATGCCTCGTGGGGCTATAGCGCAATGCAAAGCGCACGCTTTATCGACATAAGCGCACGATATAAAAATATTTTCATATTTTTCCATATATAAATTTTCAGCATATATTTTCATCATTTTTAGCATATAATATATATATATATATGTATACACATTTCCAGCATATAACATATAAATTTTCAGCATATATTTTCAATTTCAGAAAAATTTCATTTTACAATAGAATATCAACTTAAAAATATCTATATTAAAAGACCTAAATTTTAAAAAAATAAAAGTAAAAAAACGTTGAAAATTAGAAGAAAAGGAGGAGTCAAAAGGAATAGAAGAAGAGTAAAAAGAAAAAATCAAGAAGAAAACAGAAAAAAAAAGAAGAAGAATGATCCTAATGCAGAAGGCCGACAGTGACAACACCGGTGGCGGTATGGGCGGGCCGATGACAATCAAGGTTGTGGTGGGACAACAATATTTTAAGTTTGGTGGAATTGGCAACAAAGTTTTTGTTGGAAAGAATGTGTGTTGATCTAAATTTAACCTTAACAAAGAATCTGGGTTTTTCAGCCCAATAGTTCAAAAGGCGCATGCTGTGCGCCTCAACAATTAGCGTAGAAAGCGCAAAAAGCACATGCTACATGAACTTTCAGTGCGCAAGACACTGCATAGCGCAGAGGATGCACTATGCGCT
Source organism: Handroanthus guayacan (assembly GCA_014898755.1). NCBI lineage: Eukaryota > Viridiplantae > Streptophyta > Magnoliopsida > Lamiales > Bignoniaceae > Handroanthus > Handroanthus guayacan. The sequence continues at coordinate 82,265 of JACFYI010003768.1, forward strand.
ATAGCGTGCCTTGCGCTCTATTAACAATTATGTTCCTAACAAACAGGAGTGTAATCTTTTGTCATATCAATGGCTAAAAGATAACAAAATATCAAAGCAAATGACAATGTAATGATCAATACTATTTAATAAAATTGTGCAGTCCACCCAATATAATTGAGATGAGAATTAATAAAATATAAATCCTAATATCAGAAATATCACATCACTTACCATATTCTGAGTTGTCATCCCAGTTGTCACGAGATCACGGTTGACCTACAAATTTAAATATGATATAGAAAATCAATAAATAATTTTTGTGAAAATTGGAATCTATTCTTGATGATTCAATACTATATAATTTGAAGCTCACAATTGCTTTATTTCTGATATTTCGTGCACGACTTGCATGTCTTAAAGTATTAAGTGACTCTTTCACATTTGTCTCAGCAGCGCTAACACATGCTGTAAAAACCAAAAATAATTATCCTGTGAGAGTAAGGAATAGTCTATGCCAATTCTTCTATGTAAATAGAGGATATTCTATCATCAATCTGAAGCAAATGTTGTCATAGATTATGAAAAACACTTATGCCTTTTGTGGACAAAAAGAGAACATGTGTCAAACCATACCAATCATAACTGTTTTGCTATTTCCACCAAGGGAATCCTGTACAGATGAAGTATTAATTAGCATGCTGAACACAATGAGGATATCTAAAGTGTGAGGGAGAAGACCTCCTTGCCTGTAAAATGCGTGTTAACTTGCTGTCGCGGTAGGGAACATGAACCACTTTTTCCCCCTTGTCATATCCTAATGCATTGATCACTCGACCAAGGACTAGCAATCCATTGTTGATATTAGAGTCTGGACCACATGGAAATAGATAAGAGGAAATTTATTTTAGTCTTCCAAAACCAACATAAGATGTGAGACTTCAATCAAAATGAAAAGTTCTCACTCTATGAAGTAGACTCGCAAAGCAAGGATAAAACAGAATTTCATAGCAAAAGCATTGATCATTGGGGACAACCATTTGTGCAAATAAAAAAACAAACAATTTCCTCACACCTTCTGTACAAAATAGAAAACTATATTACAAGACGAATACATGAAAAATAGGAAAAGCAATTCTCCACATAAGGCATTTACCTTCCCTCAACTTTGATCCATCTACACCTGATCCCTTTGCACCCTGAGAGCCCGCAAGGTCTACCAAGTGAAGCTTTGCAAATAAAGCATCATCTCCAGCTGAAGAATGAGTTATTCTCCTTTGTCCCATTGAGATGGTGAAAATGGCATGTGAACGACTATAGGGAAAAGCTAGGTGAGAAGAATATTATGTAGATTACACTCAAAATTTAGAATCTAATATTTAAACACTAAGATAATTAGATGCACAAGTTAATTTTGTTCATAACTTGATTCATCTAGCTTCCAATTTGTAGCTGATACATGGAAACATGATAATCATAGCTTAACCAGACTTCATATGCATTTACGCTCTTTTATATATATATATAT
>JACFYI010003768.1:89061-141811 GCA_014898755.1 Handroanthus guayacan
GTTTTCTTCATTCTTCAGCCCCATCCAACGGTTCTCTTTTGTTTTAATCCAACGGCTATCTTTTCATCGTTTTCTAGCCATTAAACTCATGGCAGATAAGAATTATGTTGCTATGTTGTGGCTCTTATACAATTTCAAGAAAGTATCAATTTTTAATTTATCTCTCTCTCTCTCAGTTCCGGAAGAGTGACTGGATTGGTGTAGAAATTTTATAGTACTTTGTTAAGCTTGAACCAAACACAATAAACCTCAAATTAGGGATGACAATTTCTGATATGACACGATAACCCGACACGAATTCGGCACAAAAAAATGGGTTGGGTTGACGCATTTTTTGGTTTGAGTCCAAAAAGATCGACACGAATAGTAACTCGAAAAAAATAGATTAGGTTGGGTTGGATTTCAAATTACCCAAACAACCTGAAATTTGATTTTGGGTGACAGGACAACTCGAACCCACCTGAACTAATACGACACGATCTAAAATAACTTTATTTTTTTGTGTGAAAATATTGTTAGTGTAATTGAATTTTAAATTTTTAAAAAGATATAATTTTATAATATAAATGATATAGTAATGGTTGATAAAAAATAATTAGTATAATAAAATAGTATATGAACTATAAAATAAGTAAAAATATTTAAAATCTTAAAATTTAACTAATTTTAACATATTCTTTTTTTAAAAATCAAATAAATAAAAAAGTATTATTTCCAAATAATAATTTGAACATTTTAGCAAAATATAGTTTAATATAACTATGTTTACTTAAGTTTTGTCACAATTCATGATAAAAGTGTTAGATATATATGTATTTGAGATACTTAAACTACTTATTCTGACAATTTATCTTATTTAAATTTTATTATATATCGAACAAATTTAAATAAATCTATTTTGAATGAAATAAATATATTATTATTTCTTTTATATGTTGTATATAATTGACACCATAAAGTTTACATACTCACAATTATAACTTTAGAGATTAGCCTCAATTCCTACAACTGAAGTATTCAAAATAGTTTTTCAAATTATCCTGAATTAATAAACATAAAAAAATATTATAATATTACATAAACAGTCATAAAAGATAAAACACTGGTTATAACACAATTTTTGCATTTTATACTTAAAACACTGGTTATTAACACAATGTTTGTACTTTATACTAACTTGTGATGAAAAGTATTATCCTTGTGTAAAATATAAACAAAATAATTTTTACTAATTTTAAAATAAGTATAATGATGTATTATAAATTAAAGTAGTAAGGAACGTACATGTTTTTCTTTTGCAAAATAATCCTAATGCTAATTGTAATAACTAGTTACAAAAGAAAATCATAATACTAATCCTTTCATTTTAATATATAGGTCGAGCATCTCATCATAGCCCCTATAATCAAGTTGACTCAAACTTGATTCGATTTTTATAGATGGGATTAGGGTTGGGTTTGAGATTATCATTGAATTGGGTTAGGGTTGATAAAATTTATGTTATATCCCTACCTCAATCCGACATGAACCCACCTGACAGGCACAAATTGCTTTCCCTACCTCAAATGGAACCAACTTGAAAGCTTTTATGTCAACTCATGTTGATCAAAAGGCGGAACAAGTCAAGCAAAGCTGACCCATCAATTAGCAATTCAAAGCCTGATTCATTTCAATCTTTAATCACTTTTTATTTTTATTTTTTAGAATAATTCATCGAAGAAAAATCTACATCATTTTATTTTCAACTACAAGCTTACAGAAGTGTGTGTGTATATATATACTAGATGGGGGCCTGCCGCGTAAGGCGCAGCCGTCGTGCCCATTCATCCGAATATAAGTCATTTATATTTATATCTGTAAATAAAATTGCCAATAGAATATTAAAATTTCTTTATTCTTAAAATATTAAACCAAAGTGTACTATCATAATAAGCATTATTTCCGGAATGTATGTAACATGAGTTCATTTTTAAAATGGTATTTGGGAAAAATGAAAACCAATTTGCATAGAAATTTGGTAGATGAAAAAATTAACAATAATATATGAAACATATCTAAAAATTGACTTTTATGCCATTCGTTATATATACATGAGGAATGGATACCTACGTGATTCAGTAACAAATTAAATTCCATATGACAATTGATTTCTTATTTAGGTAAGTTACTACTAAAGATTGTCAATTCAATAAACTACATGCTTTTCCTCATTGCTTGTCTTTTTACATAAAGATTATATTTATACATAAGCTTTTTTTATTAATGCTCTTACTCCTGTAATATTTGTCCTCATATGTATTTACTGCTTATAAGAACATTTTGACAACATCTCGAAGACATCTTCCCACGGTTGTGATAAACTTAAATATACAAAGACAAAAATTTGTTATGAATCATAGTTAGAGCTAGAGGCCAACATATATAATCATTACACAGAAAAATTGAAACTCCTGACACGGCACTTGCGTACTTGATCTTGACTCTTGAGATATAGCTAAATGTATGCATTCTTTAATTCTCATTTGCAACCTATGAGGATAATCCAAAAAAAAAAAAACTGTATAAAATATAATCTAAATACATATAATTTGGGTAGAAAAATATCGGACAAAACCTTTGAAAAGAGACACTTTACTAAGTACATTATGTAGAAGAGTTCGAAATTTTCCTTCTTAAAGATACATGATTTCTCTTCTCTTTTTTCTGCAAAGTAAAAGCAACTTTTGACATGAGATTGCTAATATACAAAACGAATGCATGATCCGGTAATCATGAGAATTTTAATGGTGATATCTTAAACAAATAAAAAAATGCATGGAGACAAGAAATAACAAAGAAAAGATCATTTACTAAGCAATAATTTGATTCCCTTTTTCGGTAGCTAGTTGCTCATAATAGAAATACAATGAAAAAGTCAATGTTTTCTTATTATGGCCTTTAAATAAATTTTGATGAGTCCAACTGTTAATAAGCTGATTAATCTAATTACTTGCAATGATTAGATAAATAATTTGAATCTTGAATTGGTCCCTAATCGATAGCTCCTTTCTAACTGACAGCTTTCATTCAACGTGGCACATGTGCTAACAACCTTAAAACACTTTGACACGCCCAGATTATTACAAAATCCAGAACCCCCAACTTCAAACTAAATATCATGATGTTCAGTTAGCTCTCCATTTGACTATACTAAACAGAATATAGTAAATGTACTTTTCTTCGAAGTAATGATATTGAACAATGTAGTCTTCTGCATGAAAGACAGCAACATATGAACAAACCAATCAAATTATGTTGTGCCTCACTGGAATCTATGACGCATCCTCGTCTCCAAGCAAATAAGTTAAACACATCCATGATAGAACAGTTTTCATAACTAAATAATTCTCGACAATGAGGGAACACACATGAATCGACTGTGATTGACTCAATATAACACACCGAAATGATTGAAATATCTGGTAATACAACCCTGTAACCAGCTTTTAAACTCACACTCCATCTGTTTTGTATAAATAAGCAGCAACTTAGAAGCCTACAGTACGAGGGGTGGTGTTGCACCACCAAGTAATGTAAATAGCCTACCCGGGAAAATAATGAGTAGGATTGTAGATACTTACATGATCCAACAGAATGAGAACGAAAAACCCAAGGAAAATAGGTACAATAAGTTGTTTCCATTCTTCATGATATCCTCAGGGTCAACACCTTGCTTGGTAATGTTCTTCATAAACTTCTCTATGTTGCTATCAGCAAGCCTGAAACCTCCTTGAAAACTGTGCGAAAGCAGCAATAACGGACGGACAGACCCTATACCTCAAAAAGCTGCAACAAAACCAAATAAAACCAGTCCATTGGATACTTGTTGAACATATAAGAATATGCTAAATTAATGTCAATAAATTCTCAGAAGATACAAGAGCATCAAATGATATCACATGGTGGTCATATTATCAACCGGAGCATGTGTGAGGAATTCAGGTTCAGTTTTCTCATCAAAGTTCCTGAAACAAAAATTCAGAAAAGTCATGTAAATTTAACACTTAAGATGAGAGCCACAAGTAAATTGACTAAACAGGCAAGGATGCTTTTTGGAGGGCATTGAGGTCTAAAGGGAAGATTGATAAAAACTCTCCTGTTAGCATTTCTCTTGGAGAGCCATATACTCAATTTCTTGCTCCAACAAAAGTAATATTACTATAATCACGATACATATACAGTCACCAACAAAAGAAACCTAAAATTTATGAGCACAAGAAGATGCCCGTAAGACTTTCAGAATTCCAACATTGATACAGCTAGCAAGAACTTCACACAGCAATTATTTAAATTATATTTTCATTGGCATAAAGAAATCAAACCCAAAGGTTTCATAAACAATCATAGGCAGACAAAAGTTCAAAAGGGCTAATTGATCATATCAGTTCAACAGAAGCTCTTCACAGCTAAAATGAACCAAAGCCTATTAAAGTAGGAAAATGGAAAAACATATTTGGGCAATATTTTGCACTAATTACCAAACCATAAGTAGCATATAGAGAACACCACAAATACATATAAAGTGTTGCCCAATTACTGTCAGCTTACCTCCAGTCAGCCACAAATTTTTCTCCTATCATTTGAAATCCGTAAATAGCACCTGAAGAATTTGACATAAGAATTATTTAGATTCTCTTTAGATATCAACCATATAAAACACTTCATGCACATGGATAATGAACATTTCTAAGCACATACACAGCAATAGTATTCTTACAGATTTTAGGAAAGACTTAGATACAAGAACCACTTGTCAGCTTCCAGAGGTCAGGAATTTTCCAACTCAGCCATATGCAAAGAACTTTTAACTATTAGCTCAGGGGAAACTTAATGCACATAAGGAGAAAACTATTGTCGGATCTGAGTAATATTTATGGAATTCAAGACATTAAGACTATACAACTACATTTGATCCAGGAGAGCATCAATATCTTAAAAGGTTTCTTTGGAGAGGTAATGGAGTCAATTCCCTCCAACTCAAGGTGTCATGCATATATGCAAAGATAGTGAGGATACAATTCACTTTTCCCGATGTTAGAAAGAAAAAGATCCATATGTACAAGATCCCAGGATTAAATTTCTAATCTCATTTACATAGAAGTTTTTCCATGGACCAGTTGCAAAAACAAAATCTAGAAATCCAATCAAATCTATTTGCTTCCATTGTGATTCCCACCCTTGGTGGTGAGTGAGAACAAGTTTGAAGCACAAGCAACAATACTAAACAAAACAAAATTATTGCAAATTGGCAGCAGCATATTTGCCTTTGACCGGATCCTCTGCAGAGTACCACTAACTCCAAGGACAATCATCATTCCATTGCAATTTGCCATTGGTGTCGGTGCAGAAATTTTCACCACATTCAATAATGTTAGCTTCAGATTCGTCCTCATCATCGTAGGTAGCAGTTCTGTAGGTTAACTTCATCTTAAACTGGACTTTGAAATAATAAATTAACTGACCCACTGCAGCATAAGCCTTGGTTATATGTTTGAAAAATAGACTTTTAGTCACATATACAACTCAGAAGTATAAAATAAAATCTATTGAATTTAATGCACTCAAGAGGAAATTCTAGTATCTTGTCAATTACACACAAGCATTTTATACAAGTTTTAGAGAGAGAGAGAGAGAGAGAGAGAGAGAGAGAGATAAGCATGCATATTGTTCTGCAGCTATCAGAATTGTAAATCAGCTCAAGTGGCAAGTCTACTGTCCACTGGGTAACAAATATGTATTCAAGCCTAAATTGGTAGCACATGAAGATAACGTAGAAATGATAAACTGCAAATATTACAAATGGAGTTTCCTAAAATGCTAAAAAGTGATAGAAAATCAGAAATTGTGAACTAGCAAACAAGATCCAGAGGCCTAAAATAAATAAATAAACAAACAGACAAAAACAAAAAAACAAAAAGCATAGTCATGTAACTCGAATAAAGATTAAAGCCACGGAAGATATCAAACTAACAGAGTTGATAATTGTTAATATACAACTGCACAAGGGTATTCTTTAAAATCAAGAATTAATTAAACATACAAATTTGGAAACAAACAACTCATACAATCCTTCCAAATGCATAAGCTTTATTGGAACTTGGCTACCAATGTGGTCAGCTTCAAATCTTTCAGTAAAAACTGTTCCCATGTTTTGGATACCAATATAGGCTTCACATGAAGGATCATGAACTGGAACAAATGCAAGCTACAGGCTGCAATGACAGGCACAAAAGTGATCAACTGCTTTCTCCATTTTAGTCACAAATGGAAAGTAGAAATCATCTTTATTTATGCAAAAATGAGCAGTAACTTTCATCAGTCAAGTGTGAACAGAAGCCAAAGCAAGAAAAGAAACTTTTGCATTCCAATAAAGAATATATAAGTTTGGTGACATTCGGTATTGGAATAACTATTTTAGGACTCAAACTTAAGCTTTAAAGCTACACGACTCTTATTTACACTTATGTTACTAACTAACTGTTCCAAGAATTCACAACTCAACTCCAGAGGATCATTCATCTCAGAGCTGCCATTCTTTCAGAAGGCATAGTAGTTCACACAAATATTTTGGATATGCTCTAACGTGTATATGTTTAAGTAGGGTTTCAAAGGTACTAAACCTGCTAGTCAAATGGAAGTCCACGACTTGAATTCTGTTGGCATTTGTTGGTTTCACTCTGATAGTTAGTCTTCATTAGAGTTCATGTCATAATTGTAAGTGGACCAAAACAAAAACATAAAATAGTGAAGGGTAACTCAAGAATGAAACCCATCCTATGCCATGATTTTCAAGCTATAATATTAATAATCAAGATAAAGACAGAACTATTTCTTCATATTAATGGGAAACATAGTGAAGGAATCAATGAAGTCATCATGCAACAGCAACTAAACCATGAAAAAATTGGACAAAGCAATGGCAACTCCACTCAAAAGTTTGATAGCCCTTGGTGTGTCAAGAACCACACTTCTTGCACTTTGTGGAGCAGTCACCTAAGTGTTTGCATAATATGAGCAAACAAACAACTAAAATGGGTGAAGAGCAAGATTATCAGGGGGAGAGACAGAGACCAAAAAGTCCTACACCCCAAAAGAGAGCCGCAGATCATGCAATTCCTTATTCCAGTCACCAATTTTACCTGAGTCAATAAGAATTACAACTAAGATAGGAAGCCAGAAAAGTATCTCTTGTCAAGTTCTGTGGCACATTGTCAGTACCATCATTACTTGTTACAAAATAGTAGTCCATGCAATAGCTTTTCCTAGCATACTTGAACTCAGATTTAATCTCGCACAAACCCATGAAAAGATCCAGCGTGGTGGCACTCCTTCCCTATGACAAAATGAAACAAGAGACAAACAAAATATCAAATGCTTATTATTTTTCAATTAATAACTGGCACAAAAGACCACAAGAAATTCTAGTCATATCCAACTGCAGAGAACCTAGTTATCTGTAGTTGAACGCTACCAATAAAGATACTAAACAAAATTGCTTTTTTCCTTGAGAACCATTGTGGTCAAACCACATTACGCATTTAGTTTAACAATAAATTTCTCCTGTGGACACATGGAGCAAAGATGAAAAAACGGGAAAGGGACAAAAAACAAGAAGTCAAAAAGATAACTCTTACTGGAATGAAGAAACTGTCGGGGCCCCGGGGCAATAGAACTATAACAAAATATCAGCAGGGTATTCAGGTCTTCAATTGATAAAACAACATCACTTGAACCTCAATAATGGGGCCAGATGGCAGCTAATAGTTAACAGGCATGTCTACCCTTTTTCATTGCCGTATCGTGTTCCATGCAAACCATGAGATAACTGGTATTCTTCAGATTGGGAATACTAAATGTCAAGTTAAAATATATCTAATAATAGAAACATAATCTATAAAGTCCAAATAGACTACGCAAGATTAAGATATACAAAAGAGGATCTGTCAACTCGGATTTTCTATGTCCAGTCATATGACGGGTTCACACGTGCAAAAATAACTGATAGAAAGTTTGACAACAATATTTTTAGCAACTTAATCCAAAGGCTTTGTGAAGATGCTAACAATTTGGCCACATCATTTGAATTTATTGATGTATATACTCTTAATAACTACTATCGACTCAAATTTGGACGATGGGTAGTGACATGACCGAAAGTCATGGGAAAATCGAAGTTTTATACGTCAAAAGGGAGACCCAATCACTGTCAACCCGTCATCTACGGGCTATCCACCATGGATATATAAGCCACAGCGGACATAGAACCTGAATTTCCATCACTAATTTATGATCCAATTTCTTAATTTCTGTCAGTCATCAGTCGCTAATCAGTTTCCTCATTTTTTGGTAACTAATCTTTTGCAAGTACAATGTTTTATCTTTTAAGAAAGATTTCTAACATGAAAACTGCAGAGCAATTACAACATAGAAGATTGGAAGTCCACTGTTTCATAAGATTTTTTTTGTGTGAAGGTAAGTTTCTCGGATTCAATGGAGGTGAATGAGGAGCCAAATTAACATTTATGTACTAAAAAAAGCTTTTTTGCATCAAGCAAGTTCCTACCTGGATATAGTTTGGACTTTTGCTCAATATTTGATGGCAGTCATCTTTTATCTACACATTTTTGTTGTTTTATTTTAGGTTCTTTACTATGTGTACAGGCTTTTAGGCAAGGAAAATACAGAGAACAAATAGCTGAGGGGATTTTACAAGAATAAGGTGAAATAGCAAATACAACAGCATGGACTAATACAGACACCGGTGTTGGCAACCTACAAAGGAAGTTAGTAAAGCAACAATCAGTTATATTTATTGTTCAACAATGCTAAACTGCATGGGTAAGAAAGTTAAATTTCGATTTTGCTTTTCAGAGGGTGAGAATATAAAGAAACATTCAAGTTCTCTCTCAATCCTAGATGGAGACCTCAACAAAGAGATATGCAGATGATATGGGAAGTTGAAATTTAATAAGGTCAGATATACTTTTGTACTTCCTGTTGTCCACATCACCAGATTCTCTAACAGGTGCATCCTAGAGAAACAGGTGCCAGTTTGAGAACGAAGACAATTCCAATAAGATTGCTGATAATTATGGTTCAAGCTACTAAAATATATAAACGGTTCATGATCTCCCTCACGTAATCATAAGATGTAAGATCAGGCTTGTAGTCTGCTCATTTGCTTGAATGTTAGCACCACTATAGAATCCAATGTTTGTTCCAAGATATGCCATCTAGATTACAACATGCATAATCTAATGAGTGGAAATAATCATTTTCAACAAATGAAGGTTAAGTTCAAAGACATACATAGAGAACAACAGACCCATTTTTCAACAAAATCTTTTCTAAGTATGTAGCCCTATCAGTTGCAACAGTACCTGCAATATTCCCTCCCCGGTATGTAAGACAATCAGTATATAATTCACTGGAATGATGAACATGATGGACAAGATTAATATATTCAGCATTGCTGAAGTAAGAAAATAACGATAAGACACCAACTCTTTTTGCAATTTAAATATGGGCAATCAATCTCTCCTCGTAAAGTCAACAGCTAGACACAAAAAGAGGATCAAATTCATTAGTGTCCGTGATAAAGTAATTTTACTTCTACTTCATATCATAATGTCCAAATCGTCAATATTTCTCAAATAGTTTCGAAAAGGAATAAATTTGCAAAATAAAAAATCTCCTGGGAGCCAGAAGGACCTAGAGGCAAAATAATGCAAATAAGTGTAATTCTAATATGTTCGCATATGTAAGCAGAAGATCAAAAAATACCAATGCTACAACAAAATATTCTATTTGGCAACGGAGAGGCAGTTTTCGGGAGAAACACTAAGAGGAACATACTTGACAAGCTTAGATTTTTGTCCCTGCTTCTTCATCCACATAAGCCTCTCAATATCGATGATATCCTTGCATACGTAGTCCAATATTGCCTGATCAATGGGCTGTACATATCTCCAACTTCGTATGATTCTGAATCCAGGCGCACCTCTTTCTTCTCACTCCTGTAGCGTGATAAATTAAATGATCATGATTCTTTTCACCAAGAAAATAACAAGGTCAACACAAATACTTGCACTTTGAGTTCTTGAGTTCACGATGAATCAAATGATCATGATCTTGAGCAAAAGCCACAAAATTAGATTGAAATACCATATCCATGGCTTAAATCATGGTGAAAAATGGTCTCTACAGACTGCTTAAAATCTAATATACCAAGTTCATGAAAATTTATTGAGAGTAAGCACTCACTGTCTAAAATATAAATCTTTCAACTTATCATAGCACTAAAAATGTGCAGTAGCTCTCATTAATTTACCATAGAATAAAATTATGAGTTAACAAAGTTGACACTCTCAATTAAAAGAATTTACACATAAGTCAAGACCCATATCTTAAAGAATTCATTTCAAAAAGTAAGCTAAAAGTGGACAATGAAACTACTATAAGTAAGTAAACCAACCTAATGAGCTTAGATGAAAAAGAATGTTTTGTAGAAAAGATATTGGAATATGTGTCAATTGGTGTAGAATTTCAAATCAAGGACTCAAAGGAACACATCCAGAATGGCCACCCAGACTGATACAAGCTTGCTTTTTGTCTGGACTAGTGTGTAGCATGTTTGCATCATTTTTAAAAAATAGAAGAGGTTTAGTTGTCATTTTCCATATCAGAGAGGTCTTTATGCTATTTCCAAATAATACAATGAGGTAATATACAATTCACCCTTTATGAATTTAATGCATCAAGTATTTCGTCCATACCTTGATTGTTTTATGGTGATTTTCATAGATGTTATTTTGGTTTATTCTAAGTCAGAGAAGGAACATGAAGGGCAATTGCAGATGATCTTTCAAACTCTTAAGGAATATAAATTATATGCTAAATTCAATAAGTGTGAATTTTGGCTAAAAAGAGTAACCTTTTCTCAGAGACATAATTTCTCAAGATGGACTTGAAGTTGACCCATAAAATGTAGAAGTGATTTTTAAATAGAAAAGACCAAAGACCGTTACTAAAGTGAAAATTTTTCTAGGATTAACAGGGTATTATCGAAAGTTTATCCAGACCTTCTCTAAGCTAGTTGGTCCACTCACTAAGTTAACCCAAAAAGATCAATGGTTTGAGTGAGACCAATAGTGCAAGGAAAGTTTTTTGAAGCCAAAGAAAAGATTGACGTCGACTCTGATATTCGCACGACCCGACAGGTCAGAGGAGTTCACTATATATACACCGATACCTCGAAGAAAGGATTGGGTTGCGTGTTAATGTAGAAAGGCAAAGTGATCGCGTATACCTTAAAGAAGTTGAATAATCATAAGCAGAACTGTCCTTATGCCTTAAAGAAGTTGAATAATCATAAGCAGAACTATCCTACTCATGACTTAGAATTAGTAGCACCAGTTTTTGCCTTGGCTAAATGGTGCCATTATTTGTATGGAGCCAAGTAGAGGTCTATACAGATCACAAAAACCACAAGTATATTTTTAGTTAGAAAAATCTGAATTTGAAACAGCGACGGTGGATGGAATTTCTGGAGGATTATGACTTCACCATCGTGTATCACCTTGATAAAGTAAATATCATTGCCAATGCTCTAAGTTGAAATGAGAGATTAGTAAATGTGAACATATATCCTAAGTTATACAGTGAAATTTTAAAAGCTCAAGAGGAGGACGAATTGGTATGAATGCTTAAAGTTGCAATAGGTGCACAAGAAGAGTCCGAATTCAGAATTGACATAGAGGGGTTACCTTGATTCAAGAGCAAGATGTGTGTCCCTACAAGAATGCGGGAGAGGGTGCTATCTGTAGCACATCAAACTAAGTACTCAATACATCCTGGAGAGACAAAAATGTATAGAGACCTGAAATAGAAATTCTGATGAGAAGCAATGAAAAGAGACGTAGCCAAATATATCTAGAAATGTTGAACTTGCCAACTGGTGAAAATAGAGTAGCAGAGACTATTTGAAAAATTGCAACTGCTTCCAATCTCGAGTTGGAAATGGGATCCGATTACTAAGGACTTCGTAGCAGGTCTGCATATGCTAAGAGGGGGATGGGATAAATAGTTGTTGACAGGCTTACAAAATTTGAGCACTTTTTGCCTGTCAAAACCCAATGCAATGTTAAGAAGCTCACCGATATCTATATTAAGGATATAGTACTGTTACATGAAATTCCTTAAAGTATTGTTTTTGACAGAGATTCAAAGTTTATGATGAGATTATGGAGAAACTTACAAGAACATCTGGGACAAAGCTATCGTTCAGCAAGGCAGCTCATCCTCAAACTAATGGCCAGTCAGATTCAAACACTAGAAGATATGCTACAGGCTTATATTTTGAATTTTCCTGAAAATTAGGACAAGTATCTACCCTTAGTAGAGTTTGCCTATTATAACAACTATCAAACTTCCATTCTGATGGTGCCAAACAAAGTTTTGCATGGCCAAAAAATGAAGATCAATTCTACATTGGGATTTGGACAAAAGGGAGGGTATTTCAGGAACAGAAAAGAACAAACTATAGCCTAAAATAATACAGGAGGCAATCGATAAGATTTAGATCATTAAAAGAACATGAAAACAGCCTAGGATCGTTAGAAAAGTTATGCGAACAAGCGGCGAAAAGACTTAAAGTTTAATGTTGGGGATCAAATATTTCTAAAAGTCCCTCCACGGAAAGGAATTTGGATGATGGGAAAGAGCAGGAAGTAATTCCTAAGATATGTAAGACACTTCGAAATTGTCAAGCATATTGGGCCTGTGACATATAAATTAGATCTTTCGCCAAACCTCATAGGAATTCATAACGTCTTATATGTATTCCAATTTTCCATATCATAAATTACCCTGTCCGAGAGCTTAGAAATCACAGAATACCCCAAGTCAAAGTTCTTTGGAGAAATCAAAAGGTCGATGAGACCACTTGAAAGCGTGAAGATGAAATGCGGGAGAGATATTCTCACTTATTTGAAGATTAAGTATAAATCTATGAATTAGATTATTTTAAGAGGAGAGAGTGTCACAATTCGAAAATTTTCAAATTATATTTTCAAATTCTTATTTTTGAACTTAAAACCTTCATGACCAACTAAAAATTTTCCTACGACCAAAAATATTTTATTATAATCATTAAATTTTTTTTTTGCAAACAAAATTTATCATATATATTATTTTAGCCCCCCAAAAAAATTATTTCAGTCCAAATCTTGAGCCAAAAATTTCAAAAGCCTAATACAATTTTTTTTTTAAAATAAAAATATATAGGAAAATAGGGATGTAGCCAGGCAAAATCCCCAAAATCGGGGGGGGGGGTAATCTTGTGTTTATATTTTGTAAAAGCTAAGGCCAAGTATTAAAGAATGTGAGAGGAAATCTCTTAAGCCGCTACATGTTAATATGTCATCATCACTACAAAGTTTCAAAAATTTCAAAGTAACTCCACTTCATTATATAAATTGGTTGGTGTGGATGTGAAAGAACATTCTTGTTCCTGATTCATCACTTTGCCAACTTTGTATCTATCTTCTTTTTCAAATCATCTTCATCTTCAGCTTCAAATATTTCCACTTTTTCTACACTATATTTTTCATATTAGCTTAAGCAATTTTCAAGACTTATTAGTTGTAAAGAAAAAGAGGAAGGATCAAGGTAGCTCTTTTCCATTAAGGCATATTTTGGGTAAGATTTAAGTTATAAAAATAAGTTACAAGAAAAAAAGATAAAAGGCATGATTGATAAAGCATAACAACTAAATATTCTTGATATTTGATTTAATAGGTTGAATAGCTTGAAGCTTTAGGAACTTGTGATTTTTATCTTTAAATTTGAAGTTAGGGACCTAAGATAAAAGTTGTGGCTATATCTCCCTCGAACCTGTATTCTTGAGTGTGCATATGGACCATTGACTCCATGTTTGATAATGTTTGGTGACATTGGATTTGGTTGAACCTTACTATCCTTGCCATAAATTATTGGATTCCTTGCCTTGAATGATCATAAATGTGGAACACTTTGGACATAAGAAACTTAAGGTGACATCTAGTTGAGTTGGTTTGTTATCTTCTTGACATTTTAAAGCAAGTGCTTGGATAAAAACTTGCAAAAACATTAGTTGATAAAATAGTGAAGACGTGGTCTTAATTTAGTCATTTTCTAGATTTTGAGCTTTGATCATGAAAACTCAAAAGTTAAAAATTTTTTTAGTAATACTTAAAAAAAAAAAATTATGGTCGTGCCCACCAGCCACTCAGGTGCATTTGCGCCCATTTTCGAGCGCAAAATTATGTTGTTTTGAACCCTATTTTGCCATGTTAAGTCCATATTTCACTTCATTGAAATGTTTTCAAGCTCAAAAAATAATTTTCTTTTGTTCAAGGTTCAAATTAAATCAAAACTTGAGTTTGATATTCGTTCATATCTGTATATTGATTGAATCGGATATCTTCAATATGTCAAATTCTTTTAAACCTATATGCATGAATGTTTGGCCTTGGAAGGTTTAGGAGGGATAGTTGGGCAATATTGGACCATAGTGGGTCCTCTGTAGGCCTTCTTAATATTGGATAGACTTGCGAATGCTTAGAGTTGGGTTTTCAATAGGCTAGCCTATGGCACGCGGTCAACCGTGCCTAATGTGTAAACGAATAACTTACCTCTGAGTGGTCACTTAAGGGTGAAAATAGAGGGATAAAGGTTTAATGTTGTGTTTAGGAGCACTAAGAGTGATAAATCCACTAAAAACTTGTCCTTCCGTAATTGTTTATTTGTTCATGAATGCTATTGAGTTTCTAAACCATATGAATATTTGTATCACATGATTATCTTGCCTTTGAATGTTGAGTTGATTTTTCTTTGTTTATTGAATTCCTAAATTGTTTATTGGGCTCGTCTCTTGATTTGTTTCCTTACCTTTTCTGTTACACTCATAATTCTTACTAAGCCACTAGACTTATATTTTTAAATTTTACCATATGTATATAGGCAATTAATTTCAAGAATTGTTTCGTTGAATTTGAAGACTTTAGAATTTGTATTTTGGATATTGTTAAATACTTGTAGCAGTGGCAATTGTAGTTGTGAGGCTTATATGTATATTGTAAGACTTTAGCTTGTATTTGGTATTGAATGATCTTGTAATGAAAATGTTGATATTATTATTGTATTTCGAGGCTATAGCTTAGTAACCCTACCCACAGTTGATGTTTCTGACCTAGGAGCGAATGCTTTATGATCCAGGATGTTACACTCACAATATTTGAATTTTCATTTTCAATATTTAGCAATATCATCTCTAGTTAGACATCATTTCTTTTGGCACCATTTCCTATTCCTTTTAGATGATAACCTAAATTTGCAATTTCTTCCTTTCTTGGCACTCGTTTCCCTAATACAGTCTATCATGACTTTTAGATTATTCCTTATTTTTATAAAAAAAAAAAAAAAAAATTAACACTAAGTGGCCATGAATTTTCTTGAAATTTCATTGGAAACGCATTGATTTTAATCAACATGCTACCTGCTTTGTTCAACAACTTAGTCATGTATTTCTCTTAAGTTCTTTTTAGTATAGGAATTATCCTATGTAGTGTACTAAATCTCTCTTTGAGCAAGCTTTGATAAGTGGTCTTTATTTCTCTTGCTTGAGAATCATTGGATAATATAAAGTTTCTTATCAGATACATAATTTCGATGTTATATACATATTTTTCGATAGGAACTAATTTTACCCAATTTCATCTTTGGACTTCTCGTCAAATTTTTATATTCTTTAGTCGATCAATTCTTGAATCATTCCATTAGTTGTCCTTTTATTATTCAAATTATTTAACCTTTAAAAATTTGTGAATTAGACTTCTAGTCGTTTGTGCTTTTCGTTCAAATTGATTAATGCTTTCAAAGCTCTCACTTATTCATCATTTTTAACTCTAAACCATCTCGAATCTTTTTACAAACTTTTGCTTGTTTCACTCAAAATACATTCCAAATTATTTTTCTATAGTTACAATAGTTCTAACTACTGTTCTAGAAAATCGACAACTTTTGCCAAAAACCTCAAGAATCAGTAGATCTTTCAACCCACCGTGGACATTCATTTTTTTATAATCCTCATATTCCTTTTCTGACCTTTCGTTTGAGTAATCGAGATCTCTTGAGTATATTCATTAGATAGTTAAACAATTAATTCCTTCGGAAAACTTATGCCTTGGGAACAGGAGGAGACCTCAAGTTAAGATTCTCTAAAGAAAACAAAAAAGTCGACAAAGCCACTTGGACATGCGAGGATAAAATATGAGAAAAGTATCCCCACCTATTCGAGTAACGAGTATGAACTTGGACCCAAATTCTTTTAAGGAAGAGTGAGTCTAACAACCCAAAATTTTTCTCAATTTCACTTTCAAAGATTCCATAATTTAAATTTAAAAAGAAAATAATAATAATGAATAATTTTATTTCATAAAATTTTTCTATGGTCAAAATTTTCTCATCCAACCTTTTCGTAACAACCCAAATATTTTCCTAATTAAATTCTCGAATCCTTGCTTTTAATTGGTAAATATCTTTTTTGGACATTTTGAAATTTTCCTCGCAATCACAATATTTTATCGCTTCGGAAAAATTTTTTTGGCACTTGAAAATTATCATATGTATTATTTTGGCTCAAAACTTGAACCCAGTTGTGCCCAAAACCCAACCCATTACACGAAAAATATATATATATATATACGAGCGCACGCACACACACACACACACATATACACACATATATATGTTAAGCTTGGCCACACCCTCTTTAATCTTGGTGGATATTTATGTTTTATAATCAAGTTTAATCTAACTCAAGTGTAAAATCATCATTATGCCAATTAGCAAGAGCCATAGAAGCTTGACAACTTGCACCACAAATTGGAAATGGCCATGGAGTCCCAAGCTTGGTCTATGAGTTAGGCATGGTCGTGCAGGACAAAACACTCTTTCTTGCTTCATTCT
Source organism: Handroanthus guayacan (assembly GCA_014898755.1). NCBI lineage: Eukaryota > Viridiplantae > Streptophyta > Magnoliopsida > Lamiales > Bignoniaceae > Handroanthus > Handroanthus guayacan. The sequence continues at coordinate 106,108 of JACFYI010003768.1, forward strand.
CTTGTCTTCTACACACACACACACACACACTTTCATCTTTTCTTCTATCTTCCTCCAAGCCCTTAAGTTATTTTTCTTCAAAAGTTGTAAAGATCAATCAAAAGGGCGATAAGTAAGGTGAATACTTGGTAAGCTTAAACCCTAAATTATAAGATGTTCTATTATATATAGGGTTTTGAAGGAATAAAGCAATATATCTAATGATTTTACTTCTTATAGGAAATCTTGATTGAGAAATTGGAAAGTTGTTATCAACTTTGAGGATATAAGCTAAGTGAGATAAGGATTATGGCTACCTTCCATCTTTGATTCTATGTTCCTTACATGTTCTTTGTTGGTGCTAGGACCTTAATTGATTGTTGCTTATTCTTGCTATGAAATAATATGCAAACTTTTGCTTGGAAGCAAATTGGACACTTATCCTTGTTGGATCTTTACCCTTGTTATATGATCATGACCACTTGAATAACATGGAGATTATTAGAGTTGAGAACTTGGACATAATAAAAACTTAACTACTTTTAAAGTTGATGAAACAAGTTTAAAGGTTTTCCCTCAAAACTTTCTTTCAAACTTTGATCCTTACAAAATTTGAAAATATGATGACCAAACTAATCTTGTTTTTATGAAAAATGATTTTCTACTATTTAGCCAAAATTAAAAAAAAGGAAAAAATCTGGTTGCGACTGCACCCTTATTTGGTGCATTAGCGCACAGGGCTGCACGGGCAAGTCTACATCTATTTTCGAGCGTAGTTGTGCCCACTCCAAAGCACTTTTAAGTGTAACTTTAATCCTTTTTATCTTTATATATCCATATCTCACTCCGATAAATTATTCTAAATCCGAATATTTATTTTATGTGTCCAAAATTCGAATTGAATTGATTGATAATGTCTGAACCTCATTTGAATTTTGATAATTTAATTTGAACAATTATCATTACTCTCAAAACCTTTTATATTTTGGTTTCATGGGCCCTTAGGAAGTATCAAGAGAGATGCTAAGCGACATTTGGCCGATAGTTGATCTCCTAGAGGGCTTCCTACTCGTTAGATAATTTCGCAGAAGTCTAGAGGTAGGTGGCCAAGGACTAATCTGTAATACGCATGGCCACTCGAGTGTGGGACCAGTGGAGGGATAAGGATTATATGCATGATTTGAAGTTATAAGGGTAACAAACCCACTAAATACTAGTTCGATCTATGTTATTTGATTATGTGTTTGATTTTGAACTTTTGTATGAGTTATTGATTTTGTTTGGTTATTAGAACTATCACAATCGTATTGCATATTTTAACTCGTTTATTAACCTCATTTGCTCTCTATCGGATTTGTTGATTCTACTTAATCCTTTACCGTTCCTAACTATAATTCTTACTGAGTCAGTAGATTTATCTGTATATATTACCTTGCGTAGGTGATTGAACTTCTGGGACTATGTTGATTTGAGAATATGTACTTTGTTATGGTTTTTAAATGTTGGAATTGTATGAATGGTATTATGTATTTAATTGGCTTGTAGCCCTTGCGATATTTTAGGTTTGCAATAGATATTTGAGGATTTTGAAGTTGAAATATATGATTATATGTTTGCATAGTTATTTTCTCTCGTATTTATGTTATCCTGCTAAAGGACCACCAGCCCAAAGGTAGCATTTCTAACTTATAGACAAATGTCCTAGTACTCGTGGCGTTATCGATGGTATCAGAGTGCAGGTTACGAAGCCTTAGAACTCCCTCGTTTGTTATTGTATATTTTACGATTTTCTTTTATAATTAATAATGTCGTTTGTTGATTGTGGGTTGTGATGTGGGTAGATGGACAAAGGAAAGAACAAAGTGGAAGAATGGACAGATTCGGATCATAGTATAAGTGGCAATAACTATTGGCCCGTTAAAGAAGTAATAGGTGGATTATGATGCCTTATTGGAAGAAAATGATCATAAGATCGAGTATTGACAAAATGCTTACCTGAAACAACACAAGCTGTATATGGAGTATGGCAAATGGGCAAATCGAGATAAAGAAGATGGTAGGTAAGCATCAAGGTCAGAATCTGAACATAAAAAATGTGGTAGGTAACAACCGATATCACTTCACTTAGCTTACTCGGAATCTCATGGGCCAATTTGAGGACTCCTTCAGGCAGATGTTGGATTATTTAGCATGGAGTGGGTAGCTCGGGACTATGCTAGGGCCGAGAATGTCTTGATGTTTGAAAGGCCTGCGGAGCCATGGATGCCATCCTTGTTCAGAAATAGGATACATGCATCGGAGGCTTGCAGAGCTAGTGAAATGATTATAGTCTATAGACGTGACGCCATTCACGAGTGTGCCCAATAGAAACCTGAACAATGGGATAGGAGCATCTAGTACGCCTAAAGAGGGCTGAAGTGGTTACCAGAGGCTTAGACAAACTGCACTTATGAGAGTTATCCCTCCACCACCTTTTACCTAGGTGCACATTGCGAATAATTAGCTGGCATGATTTGAGAGGCACCTCAAGGGTCTTGAGAATGTCAATTGAGTTAGGAGGGTGGCTGCCTTGAGCCTGTTAGAGATGGTGATGCTGTTAGTGGTAGAGATGCTGGTGATGTTGTTGGTAGTAACGAGGTTAATGGTGTTGTTGGTATTAATGGTCGAAATGGTGATGGGAATAGTGAGGAGGAGAAAAACTTGAAGGAAGATCTGGAGGAGGATCTAAATTATCAGAGTTGAGATTGTAGGAGATTCAAATTGAAACTTATATACACACATGTATATATAGATAGTTGTGTACTATGTAAGTTTTAGCTTCCTAACTTTTGTTAGTTTGATATGTTTAGCTAGGAAGTTTGTTATGGTATGATAGCGGTTATATTACCATCTTTTTTTATAGCTATGATAGATGGTCTTGTAACCGCATTTTGTATTAAGTGATGTGATCACTTTTTGAATGAAAGAACAATGCCATATTGCTTAGTCCAATTTGGGTATTACGTTTTGATATGTTATGATAACCTTGATCTTTCATAACAAAAGTGGATAATGGAATGGTGCTAAGGAAAGTCTATTTGTCGATTTCAGATAATTATAGCAATGAAAGAAAGTACCTCAAACATAAAACCCCTCAGAAAGCGGGGATGAGATGTGTATTATTTGAAGAAATTCCTACACTAGAAATCTCAAATCACGTGGAAGATAATTTATCTAGAGAGGAACCAAGTGAAACGAACACCCCTGCAAGAAACAAACCAATCTTAGATTAATTTTTCACCCTGTTACAACAACTTGTGAATTAGGGCCGATAGCTAGCTAACCAGTTGCGTGAGACTGAGGAGAACTCTAAGGATAAGCTGTTATCCCAATTCTTGAGATTTAAACCACCCAAGTTTATGGGTGAACCTGATGATAGAAAAGTTGAGTCTTGTTTAAGTGAAGTTGAGAAAATCTTCGTGGTACTTAATTACACGGAAGAGCAACAAGCGAGGTATGCTACTTTCCTCTTGTAAGGAGCGGCATATAACTGGTGGCATGTAGTCGAACAGAGATAGGACAAGGATGAGATTGAGTGGACTTGGGATGAGTTCAGAGTTGAATTCATAAAGAAATACTTCCCTCAGGTAATTAGGGATATGAGGGAAAAAGAATTTATGAATTTGATTCAGGGATTTGTGACGGCGACGGAGTATAAGGTGAAGTATAATTGATTGATTCAGTACGCTCCACATATTCTAGTAGATGAGAGGAAGAGAACAAAGCGGTTTGTTGAGGGATTGAAGCTTGATCTACGGCGAGCGTTGGTTATCTGCAATCTCTCCAGTTATAATGGAGCAGGGGAAAGAGAGATGGAACTAAAAGTGGAGTTTCAAGAACGTCGAAAGATTAATGATAAAAGGAAGGGAAAATGGATGGAAAACCCAACATGATAAAGGAAAAAAGGATTTCTTTGAAAAGAAACCAAATACGATGGAAAGAAGATCGTCTATTGCAAAGAGAAAGACTCCAACAGCAGCCGAGAAAGGAAGTTGCAATTTCTGTGGAAACACCTTCCACACTAAGGATAAATGTTGGAAGAAACAGGAACAGAAGGATAAATATTGAAGAAATAGGAACAGTGCATAATTTGGGCGAGTTTCCAACACTATGTAAAGGACTGTCCGAAGAGCCGCAAGGACACAAGTGCTGGGACATCGAACCAGTTGCAGCTGAATGCAGAAGAACACTTACAGATTCAGGCAAGGGCATATGCTTTGGTGGCTGAGAAAGGAATGGACCCTATGCAAATGGTACAAGGTAATATCCTAATCCAGAACATTTTGTGCAAAACTATATTTGATCTGGTACCACACGCCCTTTTCTATCAATTGCATGTGCTAAATAAATAGGACTGACCTCAAAAAACATAAACACTCCTTGTAAGGTTCATACCCCCGTAGCAAGATGTTACGAAACTTGTATTAGATATCCCTAACTGCCCCATAGGCATAGAGAACCAAGAATTTGTTGGTTATCTCATCAAATTACCAATCTAGGATTATGATCTCATCCTAGAAATTGATTGGTTATACCAATATCAAGCTATGGTAAACTGTTTTGCTAAAACAGTAAAGTTAGGAACATAAATCGGGGTTGGAATTGATAGCAACTCCAAGAATAGCAAAATAACTACTATTTTAGAAGTAAAGGCCAGAAGAATTATAAGGAAGGGGAGACAAGAATTTCTGGCTTATCTAGTCAATAAACCACAAGACACCACGAAGCTGGAAGATGTGAGGTAGTCAGGGAATTTCCAGAAGTATTTCTTAAGGAACCAGATTCACTACCCCCGGATAGGAAAATTGAGTTTGTAATTAAAACTCTCCATGGGGCAGCACCATTCTCAAAAGCCTCTTACAAAATGGCACCAGTAAAGCTAAAAGACTTAAAGGAACAACTACAGGAACTGCTAAATAAGAATTTTATACGACCGAGCTCGTCCCCTTGGGGAGTTCTTGTTCTATTCTTAAAGAAAAAAGATGGTTCACTAAGGATGTATATCGACTATAGGGAATTAAATAAAATGATGATAAAAATAAATATCCTTTACCCCACATCGACAAACTATTTCATCATCTTTAAGGATCTATGGTATATTTTAAACAGGACTTATATCAAGGGTACTACTAATTAAAAATATGAGAATAGGATATTCCAAAGACCTCATTTAACTCACAATATGGACATTTTGAGTTTGTCGTGATGTCATTTGGATTGACGAATGCTCCTGTAGTATTCATAGATTTGATGTATCCAGTTTTCCGTCCATATCTTGATTGTTTTGTAATGATTTTCATCGATGATATTTTGGTATACTCTAAGTCAGAGGTGGAACACGAAAAATATCTCTGGATCGTTCTTTAGACTCTTAAAGAGCATCAGCTATATGCCAAATTTAGTAAGTGTGATTTTTGGCTAGGGAGGGTAACCTTATTGGGACATATAATTTCCCAGAATGCTCTTAAAATCAGTCCTGATAAAGTAGAAGCAGTACTCAATTGAAAAAGATCGAAAATGGTTACCGAAGTAAGAAGTTTCTTGGAATTAGTAGGATATATCACACAACATTCTCACCAGTGGCTCACGAGCCTAATAATATTTTTATTTTTAAAGGTTTACAAATATCATAGCTATGTCAATTGTCCAATTTAAACAATAGTCGATCAAAGATCAATATCGAACATAATCATTCTATTCAAATCAAATATAACCATTTGATTCATGGATATTTAAAACATCATATTAGCTCAAAACATTATTTGGAAGTGAATTTTGGATAAAATAAGGCAAAAAGAACTTAAAACTCAAGGAAACAAGTTAGAAACCTTTATTAAAATGGCAAAAGATTTTTAAAATTGTAATTTTTAAAATTACAATTTTAAAGATAGTAACCATCAAGTAAAAATAATTTTTAAGATGACAAAGAAGAATTGATAGTTCTTTAATGATGTTTTAGTACATGAATCTCAACAAGAAAATATATTAGAATCAAATCCAAACTGTTGGAGATCAAGGTATTAGCAAAGGTATTCAATAAATTACCAAGGAATCAAGATCATATGCCAAACCAAAAATAGGGATATCCATAATCACCTTACCTGAAGTCCTTGTATATAATGATTATGATTCCGACTTATTTTCCTCATCACCTAAATCATATGAAATCTGACATTCGTGATTTGATCAAATAAATATACTTATATCTAAGAATTCAAAAAATTCTATTAATTTTGGGATTAACCCTTAGAAATTACTAATTCGATTATTGACTATTCTATTCTCCAAATTCAATCTATATCGCTTTTTTCTTAATTTTATTAGCTCAAAGATATCATTCTCTTATATTAGATTCATCTCAACAACTAAAATTTATTACTCTATTTTCGAATGGTTAGACTCGCAACAAATTTTAAATATATTCTAATAAGTTTAATGGTATATTTTATCTCTGTAAGATCCTAACTCGTTGATTTTTCTAATGGTGGCTTTCGATTGATGATCTAACCGTCGGATCTCGTCATCTATACTCATTACAAAACAATCCCTATTGCTGCCCCATTTCCTGGCAATTGTGGCGGAGGTTTTTCTTTGTATTCTGAGTTATTCTTGATTCTAAAATTATCTACACTCAATTAGGTTTCTGAAGGTATATTATAATGACTGATCTGATAAGAGAAAAGTAAGTTTGAAAGTTTTGAAAGTTAAAGGTATTGCAGAGACAGTGAGGAATCCGAGAGAGAGAGAGAGTGTGTGTGTATGTGTGTGTACTAGATTAGAATTCAATGTATTCCAAAATTCAAAAGTTCTTCAAATTTAGGGTTTATGCACCTTTCTAGGGTTAAATGGAAAACAAGATAAAAATCTACTTCTTGAGTCAAGATTAATAAGAAATCTAAGAGTTTAGCATAATTCCAAGAATTAAATTTAAAGAATTGACACTAGAAAATCATAAATTTTATCTTACTTCCAAGATCATTGTCCAAGGTAATATTTCCCCTTTTCCTCAACTCCAAACAATGTTTTGAAAACTAACCTGGACCGGCCGGTTCGACCCATTCAATTGGGAACCGAGTGCCTCTCATGGCCGATTTGCCACTAAAAAGCAGTGGCACATGTAACCGGTGGGAACCGATTAAAAATCAAGTTATACCGATAAAACTGGTTCTTTTCTTCCCCTTTTTTTTTCAATCGAAAAAGGGCTGCTGAACCAGATAGGAGCACTAATAGTTCAGCATTCTTCTTCTTCTTCCTCGCTTTTTTTTTCTCAATTGGAAAAAGGCCAAATAGAAATTAAAGCAACAACAGGCATAAGCGGATAGCAGCACCAGCAGTTCAACATTCTTTTTCACTCTTCACGCATAGAAGAAAACAAAAAAAACATCTCCTCCAATCCCATTTGTATCATTCTATATTCTTATTCCTAAATTCCTAATCCAAAGTAACTTAAGAAGGGGTTAATTGAAGTGAGATCAAAGAACTTAAGAAGATTAGATTTTTACATACTTTTTTTTAATGTAAATAATAATTTTGTTGTTTATTGTTTATATTTGCTTTTGTTTAAATAGTATTTGATAGAATGTCTAAAAAATATGATAAGATGATATAGTTGTTTTATAATTACTATAAATTGTTTCATAAAATGTTCTAAAGAATATCGGTTTTTGGTTATGACTAAGAGTATTTGATAAATATTTTGGCTAAAAGTACAATAGATAGAATTTTATAAAGTTCAGAAAGGAACATAGCAAATTTTTTTTCCTATTCTTTGTATTTTCTATAATTTTTCTATTTTTATAATATAAGATTTATATTATTTTTATATTAAATATATTTATGACGTCATATCAAGTAAACTTGTGATTAAACCAATTAAACTGGTCAAATTTGTAGCCAGTAAAGCTGTCAGTTCGGTCTCCAGTCCGATTCTTAAAACATTTACTCCAAGTCTTCCTATAATCTTTGAATATTATGAAAATTATTTCTAAAGATTTAGGAAAGCTAGATAACAAATTTTATTCAGGAAAATAAAGATAGATATTGTTATGTGTGTGTGCAATGTGTGTGGCAAAATTACAAGAGTTATTTTCCCTACTTATAATTTTTGTGCAAGGACTAAATTGCAAAAAAAATAATGGGTTAAGGGTTAAATTGTAAAAGAAAAGAATGAAGTGGACTAATGAAACTTTGCCAAATATTTGAGGAGATGGAATCATGTAGCTTTTGCCAAATAAGATGATGTGGTGGATGGATGAGATTTTGCCAAAGTAGTAACGTGTTGTCCTTATCAAAGTTGGCCAATAGATTGGTGGAATGGCTTTGCATGATTGGTCCACAATCGGTGTTGAAGTGTTATCATAAGAAATTTGCCAAATTTACCATGTCATAAAAGTTTGGAGTAAAAATTACAATTTTCATCCCTTTTAGGGTGTTTGGCTGGCCATAAGCCATTTTAGGCCATATTTTCACATTTTTTTTCCCACTTATAAGTAAGAATTTAAGGAGTAAAAGGATTAGAAAATTTTTGGGATTAAAAGGAATTAAAGAATTTTATGTAATAAGTTTTGAGAATAATTATAGAAATTTAATAAGGGATAGAAAAATATCATAAAGCAGGTGTTTGGCCAAAAAAAATATTATAAGATGAAAATAAAATTTTATTAACAGAGTTGGAGAAATTTTACGGGACATTACTCTTTCAGACTCCAAATCATTATTTTCGAAAGTGATAAGGAGCAGCAGCGATTAGACCAAGTAGACTACTAAAGGTTTTTTGCCCTAGAAGTGGTGACTTTGCTTGGCAGAACCAAGGGATTTCCCACATTGGCCAAGTCTCCCAATGCTGGGCATCTTGAGATGACATTAATCACTTTGGTCGTGGGTAGGTTATCATGAATTTAGGGGTCTACCTGCCCATTCTCCTTGGTGTGGAGGGACTGCAAGGGTTAGTTAATCCACTTTGGTTGCCTATGTTCACCTACTGTACACAAATTCTCATAGGTACCCTCTCTATATCAATTATTAAATTTCAATCTTTAAATGGTAGTACTTTTCCATTGAGTGACATCTATCACAGTGGAAATGGAGATATTTAGCTGCCTTTTTGTCTTTTTAGATTATCTCTAAGTTTTTTTAGTTTCTCCGGTAGGCCTTGTTGTTCCGCCTCTACCATAATCTTCGTTCTCAAAGCCTCAAGGGGTTATAGCTTGCGAAGCACTAGGAAGGGACATGCCTTCACTCCTCTTTCCTCCTAAGGGGTTGGCGTTTATCCTCTTCCGCCTTTCTCTTGTGCATCAGCATTGAATCCAAGGCTTCTTCAATGTGGATGTACTTATCGGCACGGGTCATGAGTTCTTCCAAGGTTGCTAGGGGTTTCCCTACTGGAGGCTCTTTAAACTTCCAGTGCGTTAGGGTGTGTTAGATGGTCTTAGGTAGAAGTTCATGACTTAACTGCAAGACCTCTCCCATGGCCAGCAGAAAATGGTTCAGGTAGTATCGCAGGGGTTTTCCCTTATGTTGCTTCATCATGAATAGGTAGGATGCCATCTTAATTGCAAAATTGCATTGAAATATCCGAATCAACTGTTTGAAGCCAGTTATAGAACCAAGGGAGTATCTAATTAAACCATTTTGAGGCGCCTTTTTCAGCATAGAATGGAACATTTTGTAGTACCTTGCTTCGCTGAAATTATGTATTTCCATTGTAGAGTAGAAATTATCATCATGTTCATAGGGGTCTCCAGCTCCATCAAATAAAGGCTCAATGGAAAGAGTCTCTGCCAAGATAGCAGTGCAAAAAGGGCTCTACTACGGATGGAGGATGGCGAGAAAAAGATTCAGGCTTGTTACTTGCATGCTGCACTTTGGAAGGTGTCCAAGAGGGGAAAGTTAGTCTTTCTCTTCAAGTCGGCCATCGAGAGTACGGGTAGTGAATTCTCTCGATGTGGGGCGGGGTCCTTTGTTTTTTATCGAGCCCCTGCTTAGTCCTCACGAGAGTCGAGGAGAATTCTTGGCTTTGACGAGAGGAGGAAGGGGGCTCCAATGAGAGGAGTAAAGGGGCTTCAACTGCTGCTGCTGTTGTTGCCGGCCAATGTATTTAGCAATAATGCCAGGAGAGCTTCTTGAGTAAGCTGTAGGAAAGGGACACCCAGAGCTTGGCCTTGATTGTCCGACAATAGGGCGTGGGGAAGGATTCAGGGCCCTTTCCTAGTTAGGCAATGGCAGAGACAAACCATTAACGAAGGCGATGGCTCTACCTATTCTGATTGATTGAGTGCTTGAAGCGCATGCTTTCGATCTAGTTAGCATCCTAAGTATTTCATGTGTCAAAGGTATTCCCACAAATAGCGTCAAATGATATGGATAAAGAATCGGACTAAGTACTGAACAACGAGTTGACAATCCTTGATTCGTGAACGTAGCTGACCATGATTCCAAACGATTTGATGAATAATCTAATCCCTTTTTCCTTGTTTTTCTAGGATATTTATAATCTTTTGAATTAGATTTTTGCTTGGTAGTTATGGGACAGGTCGGCTCATTTAATTTTTTTGGGTTTCTCTTCATTTAATTTGTCCTAGGTTACTAAGTCATAAATAATCTTACGATGTTCACATATTATTTAATTCGTAATTACTTACATGCCCTTGAGGGGTATCCTAAATATATCAACCGTAGAACCGAAAATTTGAATAACTGGGCATTTTAGATAATCCAGACTCCATGACATCTGCCTTCTTGATAGTGTAATTTGAATGTTATAAACTATTCTATCGTACAATACCACCTGTTTGTTTATTTCTTTTAGTTTTCTCACCAAAAATATATAAAACAATAATGATAACAACAGTCTATTAATCGAATTGATATTTGTGCACAAACCAAGGGTAATACAATTTGTGTTTCTTTCTGAAAACACTTATAAGGTATAAACTATGTCACGAGGAAATCCTCGAAGCCTATAATTTGCTACTAGAAGTGAAAGCACTGTTAAATCCAGTGTCCAATGATCAGATTTTTCTATAATTTAGCTGAAATTTAAATTTCCTGCGTATTCTCTCTCAAACGTTTGCAGGAACAAAACATATCCTTCTAAATCAAGTTCTCCCAACTGCAATTGTGGCTGATAGAGGCGCAGAATTAGAATCATCCTAAGCCTGAGAATCAAAGAAGCAGAGATATCTAAGAACTTAGTTTCCATCTGATAGTTGTTAATATTATTACGCAGAAAAAAGTTAAGAGCATAAAAAACCTTAAAAGCCAAGGTATTTGTAAAGCATCAATTAAGTCTGCAAGAGACTTATTTGATTGTCCAGCACAGTATATCAGCAAGAGTAGTGCACGTGACGGATACCTGGATATGTTAGATGCATAGCCCACCCATGTCAGGAGGCCCTCCATTGGATTGAATGGAACTCATAACTCTTGTTGAGCCGCCTTTTCTACCTTTCTTTCTGTCTTTCCGGATCTTCCAATAATCGACTGTTTGGTTACTGCCCAACAATACCATCATTCAGTTAAGACAGAAACATGTGAATTGATTGACGATGCACATAAAATCATGCCATAGAATATGCCCAAAAATTGCCTTCCAGTAAACAATGAGACTTCAGAAGAATGTCATATCTAGCCCATTATTTTCACCCCTGTAAATGAATCTAGTGCACGGCAGAAATAGAAGGAAACTCAGATTAATAAAATAGAACAAAAGCCCATTCAAATTGCCAAAACCAGCAGTACAGAATGCAAAAACTAGCTTAGATGAGGGCAACGTGTTATTACTAAAAAAGTAACAAGATCAACTGTGTAGCTGTACTTCCCAACTTCACAATCTCTTACAGAATTTGGTGTGTGTGCATGTGCAACATAGCATTAGACAACTTCGCCCTTCACCATTAGTATGTGTTTTACAGAGGAAAAATAAAACTTCCTAGGATTTTGCTTTCCCTGTAGATTTTTCTCTGGTTTCTCTTCTTCTTTTCTATTTTTATATTAATTTTTATTTTTATTTTTAAATATTCTCTGGAAGAGATGAGCCAGAGACAAGACCAGAAGAATATGCGAAATTGCAGGGTAGATGGGTACATCAAAGCCCCCAAATACAGAAAGGAGAACCAAGTTTGGGCCGGAAGAGATTTAACTTGTGCTAGTGTTGAATTCTAAGAGAAAGATGTATCCCAGAGCAGCTGTGCTTCTTCTCACGTAGAGAGTCAGATTTATGTACAAACTATTAAAAAGTTAAGAAGCATACACTGGAAATCTGGCAGAAGATTTTGCGGCAACCGAACCACAGCAGGACTTATATTTCTTTTTTGAGCCGCATGGGCACATCTTGCTTCTTGAAATTTTCTGGAGCAACACAGAGATGCAGATTTGCAAATCAATCAGTTTGACAAATGATGAGATCCAAAAAGTACCTCAAATTTTAGGTTTAATATCTGGTGTAAGCATGGTAAAACCTTTTCATCAGGTTGCAGGTTGTTCTTGTTGTCAATTATTTCCGCAACATTGCCCGCTAACTTCAGTTTACAGGTCGTGTCTTCACACTGCTGCTCAAAGTGCTCATCTTGATGCTTATCTGGAAAACCTCAAACATTGTAACATGAAGCCAACTAGTTGTATTGCCATAAATTGGAATGTCATAAAAGTTCCATGAAAGGACAGAAGCGTGGTATGGCATGACAAAAACTCAAAGCACACCAGGATCCTTACAATTGGAATTGAATAATAAAAGGAAAAAAGAAAAGAAAAAAAGCGCTCTTCAAACATAAATAATTTCTAGTTTCATTTCAATGTTGTTGATGCGTTCCTAGTAAGACTGAAGACATTATGGCATAAAAGCATCCAACAAATCATACGTGGCTGGATAATATCTTCAAAATAATAATTTTTGAGAAGTGATTCCATCTTCAAGAAGGAGAAGGAAAATGAATTAAATGTATATACACTGATGATGATGTTATTCAAATTGGTGACACCAAGAAGCCAATACTTGGGAGTTGGAAAAACATCTGGGAAAGTGGAATATGTTTATCTCACCAATATGTGTAACGGTTTTCCTCATAACACCACCATCTTGTGCAGATTTCCAATAAAACATTTTCAGACATGACATTATCCGCTTGGGAAGCATACTCAATATGGTTATAAATGTCATCATTGACATTAAATGGAAAAATGGTCCAATAATTAGCAGAGTACTGAAGCATAACTGTATGAAATAACCTTTGCCAAGAGAAATAAGAGAGAAACTAACTCCCTAACTGCCCAAGAAAGTGATACATCAGTTTCTTGATTTTAGCATTTCTTGAATGCTAAAACTTTTCAAAAACTCATTAGTTGTCAACAATTGGAGTTATAGCATACATGTCTCAATGGCAATGTGCAAAGATATCTTAGGAAAGGATAAAACATCCAGGAAGCATACAGGACAAAATTAAATTATAGGATCACTCAGCAGAAGAATGGGAAGATATAATAGCCAGCCATTACCATCCTTGTTCTGATCTAATGATCCTTGTTCTGCCAAAAGGACTTCGACTGCAGCATCAGCATCACCACCCACTTGTTGTAAAGCCTAGAATTATCATGAAGATAAATAGGAACAAAACTTTTCAATTCCATTCATTCTATAGATCATGGCTGATTTGAAACCATGCGCCTTAAACTGATTAGGAATAATCACCTGTTTAACTTCTCCTGAATCTTCGCATTCACTTCCAGCCTTTAGAGAATCTTCGCATTCACTTCCAGCCTTTACCAATTTAATGGATTCCTCATGACCAACATTCCTTGCCCCTTTGTTTTCAGATTTCATGCCAGCTGCTTTTGGCTGATTGTATCTTTCAGAATGATCAGCATCATCCTTGTACAGTATAGACAGAAGTTATCAGACTTCGGGATAGAAAATATAAATATTACAGCTAACATGTGCTAAAAATTCAAAACCTAAAGTGAGGTACCATTATAAAAATTGGCCTAGCTGGTCCGCAGCCAGTGTCATCTTTTGTGCGCACGCTATTGTAATGCTCTCCGTCATGATAAGAACTGCAAAATAATGAGCAAGTTGAGACATTTAAAACAAAATATCCTCAAAAAGTAGAACCGCTGCAGTTTCTTTCTCCCATCCATGAGAGAGCAAAACAAGCACATGGCAATTTTATTCGGAGCTATACAAATTTATCAACTCATTTCCGAGCATGACATAGGTTAAAAAATGGCTTCAAATGCAACTACCAAACACATGAGGGTGCTAACACTTCATATATTCTTAAGTCAAACATTGTAAAGCTTCATTTTCCGCTTCATGTAAAATCTCAACTTAACAAAGCATACAGATTGGCATATTTTTGAACCATTACTGCAACGGTTATGCCAGAGAAACCGTGTGGCAATTTTGCACGGTTAACAGCATAGGAAACATATCCAATGAAAAGCACATAAGTGATCTGTTTTTTAATAAGCATGCACTAATTAGGAGAGTTGACGAGTTAAATGTTTTTGGTTTAAGTAAGTTATTTACTTTCCACAAGCTTATAAGGCTCTAAACGTTCTATAACTGATTCTGTTAAGAATTAGCACACAAATTCGGACGAAGATCCTGAATGAACTGAAACTTTGGATATCTAGAAAAAGAGGCATACAATGTCGTAATAACAAAAAGTTTAGTTAATGAATCTTGATCAAAGGTAAGCATACCAGAAATCCAGACGAAGGACCCCAATGTAAGAGCTAGCAAATTTTCTTACATCATTTGAGGAATGATGATAGTGAAGAGCAATAATAAATATTTCATCAAGCACTGTAAATAGGATTTTTGGTTTAGCTTTTGGGTTGTATGGCAAAAGCAGCCAATTCATATAGAGGGAAAATTTTGTTAAGCGGACTTGATGCCTACTACCAGCCGCTCTATCTTCTTAAACAATAAGAACGTATTTGGGTGAGCTCATAAGCTCTTTAATATGTTATGAGATGTTTAAAAGCTTATAAGATGTTAAAATGCGTTCGGTGTTCGGTTCTTCCTCTTCCTTACAAGAAAAAGGAACACCCCCCCACCCCCTGCAAAAAAAACAGAGAAAAAAAAGAAAAGAAAAGAAAAGAAGAGCTTATAAACTATCAAAATAAGATGTTAGGATGCTACAAGCTTTTAAAAAAACAGTAAAGAGTTCCGAACTAATCTAACCTTTTCAAAAGGAGCAAAGAGTTCTGAACCAATCTTTAAAATCTTATCATGCTTTTTCAATTTTAATAATCTTATTCACAACATTAACAGCCTTAATAACACTTGAAGCTCTAGTGTCATATTTTATCCAAATACTTCAACAACTTATTTTTAAATAAGCTCTAACATCTTATGAGCTCCAGACATGTTATAAGACGTAACAGCTTATAAAATGTTTCAAATAAAATTTGAGGGTGTTTGGGTGAATTTCTTGAAAACATGATGTTTAAAAGCTTATAAGATGATGGAGAGTTTGGTAAAGTTTTTAGATAAAGAACTTATAAGATCCGAAAATAAGATGCTAGAATTTTTTAAGCGCTTTTTAGAAAAGTAAGAAATTCATATTGTCCTTTAATCTTAACCATTTTAATGACAAAATTGTCATTACCAACATCCTATAAACTCCAAGATCTTATTCTATCCAAATAGTTCAAGAAACTTATTTTTAAAATAAAATCTAACATCTTATAAGCTCCATAAAACATCATACAAGACAGAGCAACTTATATGATGTTTTAAATAAGCTTAGCTAAACAACCCCTTAACCGGACATCCCTCCCAAACATGATGAAGGGTTGAAAATAGAAAAACCTTTTTTATATACATGGAAATTAAAAACATGCTAATACAATAAATTAAAAAGTAGAAAAAAGAGAAAATTAGCAAATTTGTCTTATTATGTGAAATATGGGCAATCCACAACAGATCTCGATTGTACTTCAGTACATAAAAAATCAACTTTTATTATGCAACAGGAGAACACGTAACGGAGATGCATCAAGGATGATAGATTTCTAAAATTCAAATCAAACCAACCAAAGATTATGTCCCCTAATTTCTGACTGGATGTTCCCTGTTATGGAATAATAGCTATTCTAGCTACCAAAAACCGATACCTAACTAGATGATTCAGTCACATATAATCATAATGACTCTCGTAAGATGTCTAATAAACACTCCAACATCATACGATAATTCCCGCAGAAATAGAAGTAGAGAATATCACATTTCCTTATGGCTCCACTTAGAACATGAAAGAAAATTGAAATAACAGAAATGCAGAAAGATAGCACCACCCATGAACTTTTATAGTTGAAGATGTAATCCTCGCTTAAGATTATTTTTGAACAATAACTGATCACTTCACGGGCTTCAACTCAACTTCAAGGTTATATACAATTCATTCAAGGTTCACATAACTTTCAGCATGGCAGGAGAACTTGTCAACTTCCAGAAAACTAATTAATAATGACTTTAATTTCCCTGTTGGGTTACAATCAGAGCTACCGATTAGCATTATGCGGCGTAACCTAGGTATTTGTTTTTGTTAGATTTCTGTAATTGGAGATCACATTTTAGATTTATTGATGAAACATATAAAATTTTCAAACTTTTTTTTGGATACGCATTAAAAAGGATAACTGTAATAATGCACTCCCCACAAGAGTTCCTTGTTGGATAATATAAGACAGTTAAAGACCAGTTTCCAGAAAGAAAATCCGGTAACACGTATTAAAAGAATTTGTATTCCATTACTCAGGGTCCTGGTCTGACAAATCAATATTAGGAAGGATAGGGCTTTCCGACAGCTATTTTTCTTCACGAGTGGTTACATTAGATATTTTGGCTTTAACATTGACATCTTATATAACACAAACAACTATTGGTTTGAGGATGATAATTTCGCATAACATAAACAGTACTAAATTATGAAATTTACGGAGTACTTACATATGAATCATCCGAACTTCATGCTTATCGAAATTCTGTATGTACCAGCGTGGAGACATGTGCTGCATGAATGATTGAATAAGAATCCTCATCAGTCTATAAAATGTAACACAATTATACAGAACATGATTTGGCTCAAAAAGGCATTGGTACTGTTCATAGAATTAGTGAAGTTTGAAAATGTTTGCATCTCTGATAAAACCCTTGAAAGAATGAAAAATAACATACTCTGTGAATACATATGTTACTGCGAGTCACAAGAGAAGCTGCTTGCAATTCCATGTGTCCGGCCCAAGTGCCATCCTCACCCATGGATTGACAGTATTCATTAAATGGAACTTCATCTTCAACAAAGGGCTCAAACATCTCACGATTTTTCTGCAAGTGACTCAGTAACCAGTTATACATTTCTCAACTGAAAATCAAACTTTATTCTAGGAAACTTATCCGTCACCGTATAAGTTGTTACTTTCTATAAATAGTTTGTACCGCCAAATTGAACCATGTTTGTAAATTTTCGATGTTTGAATATTTATTTTAGTGAGACGTTAAAAGCTACCTATAACGGTTTCCTGTTATTTATGTTTTTACCGCCAAAATGAGCCATATTCGTACATTTTCTATTTGTAATATTTAGTTTAGTAAGACGTTAAAGGCGACTTAAACGGTCTCACATGATTTTCACATCTAATTTTAGCTTCCTACATGAAGAGCTAGATCACAAGATTCAGAAGAAAGACCCTCAATAAATTCTACGGTGCGCGAAGTTAGAAGACGTACAAACACAAATCACAACATTGATAGCCCAATCATTGCAAGCATAAATATCCATAGGGAACAATAAATATCCCCATGATAGCATCTGAAATAATAAACAGCATCATACCGTAATATCGCCTAAAAAGACTACCAATGATTCGAAGCCCAAACATCAACCAAATGACAACAGAAATTACATTTCAATGCTGTTAAATCTGTTCTAACATAACAAATATCCAATCTATAATAAACTCACCCTAATAAATCGAACGACCTTCTTCCGATACTTGTGATGCTTATCCTCATCGCCTTCAACTTGATCAGCCAATGCCCTGCCAAAAAAAATTAAAAAATTAAAAAATAAAAAGAAGAAGAAACAGCAACCTGATCAAATTCATTGCTTACAACTACATGCACGTACAAATCATGTTCCAGTTATGAGCACATAAAATTCAATCCAAACGCACCTGAAAAAACAATTACCATCTGCAGTAACATGAACTATTTTCAAACCCAATGCATCCAGCTGATCCCCCAAGTCATATACATCATTTTGCTTTCCAGCGCGCTTTTTACTCTGTTCACACCTTAAACAACATCAAAACCCAAAAATCCCCAAAAGGAAACGTAACAAAAATGTCATGACTATTAGCAGTAACCAAAACACAAGCATCCGAGAATACGAGCGGTTCTTCGGCTTGTTTTCCCGGTTCTGGCTCATGATGATTTGCTTTATCCATTTTTTGTTTACTTCCTTTGCCGTTAAAAATGAATTTTGGACAAAAATAATGTTCAAATTAAGGGTCATACGAAAAATTAGGGCCTTTTCTCATTTTTTTTATTCACTTTTCCTGTTCCTTTTTCAGTCCACATTAACACAGTCTTGTCCTGGCCGTAAAAGACCAAAGTTGACCATTTTTATTTGATTTGATGTAAAAAAAACTAATATGAAAATGTAAAGGAAATGAAAGAGAAAGGAATTGGGCAGTGAAATGTAAGTAAATTCCAAAAGAATAATTGGAATTCTAACATGACCTTGACAGTCCTACTAGTACTACTACTAATGGGGCGACGTCGTTTGTTTCTCTTCCCCGTCACGCTCCAAGAGCCACTCATTTTCTTGTGTCCCTCCTGTTCTGGGTTCTTGCAACATATATTAGTCATCTTATATAACATGTTTCCAGCTGGTATTTTTAGCAAAAGTTGTAAGAATTTCAGAAGGTGTTAAGATTTTGCAATAATGCCAATATTATTACCATAATCCATGTAGATTGTAAAACATTAAATTTTTGGATTCTGCATTTATGCAATTTTACTGCTTTTAGATTTTTGGCAACATGTCGCGGGTCTATTAGGATTTGGGCATGCAATTAAAGTGCTTCATGTCATTCTTAGTAACATGAGTCATTTTCAAGGGGGTTTTCTCAATTTTCTGTGCATGGAGAGATTAATTCTTTTTCTTTTTTTTTTCCTTTTAAAAAAATTGTGTATTTTTAAAAGTAATTAAATAAATAAAGTATGGAAAAGTTAGATTAAAAATTATATCGATCAAATCAATCAATTTATAGCCTTTCATTAATTTTAAATAAAAGCATTATACGTATAGCGTCGAGATAAATAAATTCAATTTTAGATAGATTGTTATCTAGATTCTATAATCATTATTAAAGTACGCTACAAGTATATATATATATATATATGTAAGAAGTATCTCTTATAATTGTTATAACTAATAATTCGACGACGGAGATGGCATATTCTAATACATGGTTATTACAAAGTTAATTTTCAAAATATTTTACTAACATTACATTTCAAAGGAAATATTTCTTTTTTTCAAGATTATCTGGAAATTTAGTCACCTACTATCTTACCTAAGAAATTGAAATATTTCTTTTAGTTATCTCTTAATACTTACTAAATATTAAAAATATCCGAAAGTAACGTACAGGGATTTTAATCATTTTATGAGGAAAAATAGCATTCTTAGAATTATGAATATACTATACTATTATATTTGGTAAGCATATATCTGACCAAGTTGCCACATATTCATCTTTATTTAAAAATAAAAAATAAAAAATCTAATATGTATTTAGCAAATAACAACTTAAATTAATATAATCTTCCTTGACAGTTTGTAAAGATATACCTACATAGAAAGAGTTCCTTTTATCCTTTTCATTTAATCCAACATTTCATTAATATATATATATATATATATCGATAATGTATACTATATATAAAGCAAAAAGACCAAAGATATTTTGTTTTTGTCTGTCATGCTAAATGTACGAAAATAACCATATTACAAGAAATAATGACAAATAGAAATAATAATAAAATATTTTTTAAATTTTTTTTTTTAATAATTATTTTTATTTCATTTTTTCCTCAATTATAATTTTTTTCCCCTTCCAACTTTTGTGTCTTCAAATTTGCCTTTGAATCATATTATTCTACATAATAAATTCAAGTAAAAATATTTAATAATTAAGAAAATTTTCATTATTAAAAATAAATAAATCTTTTTAATTTTGTAAAAAAAAAAAAAATTTGGCACATACGTCGAGTGTGCCATAGTTTTTAATTTTTATTAAAAACCTTTTTCCATAATACTGAAATGGGATAGGCAACTGGGCAAGATTTCGCCCTATATTGATACGTTCCTCAGAAACTTTATTTGGATCTTGGAGTAGAGTGGAAAAATATTTTTTTTTTATTTTTCTCATTCCATAATTAGATAAAATTAACTTATTTTTTCTCCTTTCGCTATTAATTCTTCCTAAGTATAATTCAACATCTAACAAAAGCCTCAAGAATTACGAAGTTTCCACAAAATCGGGTGTATTTTTTCCTTTATATTGGGGGTACGTGTATATGTCTATATATATATATATTACGGTTTATAATTTATATCATCACTTCATCTATATTTAGTTATTTTCGCGCTCACTCCATTGAGATTTTTAATTAGAAAAAGGTCATTTGAGATTGAATTTTTTATTTTTTATTTTTGTAGTAAAAGAAAGAATGTTTTCAAAAGTTTTATCAAAACTTCTCGACTCTAAAGTCTAAACTTAAATGTGAACCTTAAATCACATATTCACAGTTTCTTTAAATTTGTCGGGCTTATTTAAAAATTCTCAGATGCTCAAATTAATTCAATAATTGAATGGCCAATATATATGGAGAGTATTTGAGATTTGGTAAATTCATAATTACGTATATATAAAATACGATATCGTAGACATTATATTGAACATGAAAAATGATGTACGTATAAGTACGTGATTTTATCTAATTTGTCCTTGATCGATTCTATCAATAAATTAAGTTATGTCATGAATAAATTCCAAAAAATTTTAAAAAATCAAATTGTAGGTCCACATTTCTATCAACAAATAATTCCATATCAATAGGCTCTTAGATCTTATCTTATGATCTTAGACGTCATGTATTTAATTCTCATCAGTGTGTTGGGCTATTTTTCTATCATGTGGTATCCTATTAGGATTTTTTTTTATATTATAGTAGGCTGTTGAGGATTTATTGTATTCATTTTTATCGTCATTGATGTATTAGTAGACAATCATTAGAAGACATATGACTATATGCACATAATGCATAATTAACTTTCTCTACTATTTTTCTCCTAGATTGTGGATCAATATAGGGCTCGTTAGTTTCGTAGAACAGGATTACATGTGATTGAAAAGTGTATGATTTATTGTCTAGATTACATATCATTTCAATTTCATAATATATTTGCTTGCATGGATTTGAAATAATGATATCTTAATTTTTCTTTTTCGAAAGAAAGATCAAATTCATTCATCAAAACACAAACAACAAAATCAAGTTCAAATAACATACAACAGATTATGAGAAAGGATTCGGACATAGTGCAGTCACCATCCTCCAGTTTAGCAAGCTCATGAGCTAAAGCATTGCCACTACATTTATCAAAAGAGAACTGAAGGCAATCTAATGAAGTAAAAAGACCTTTGCAATCCTCAATTACAGCACCAATGATAGATAAATCCCAAGTTTATTCAATTCATTATTTGGTTCTTTGAATAATTACTTCTCATGATAATTGATAGGATGTCATAATTAACCTTCATTTTTTATTATGATTTGTTTTTCATCCCTCCATATACCACTTGAAAAAATTAAATCATAGAGTTGATTTATTAGTATATTTTCATAAATTAATTTCTCTATCATAAATTTGTTTCCGAAAAATTACCAACCAGTTTTAAAAATTAATTTGTACTTTAATCAGTTTTAATATTAGTTTAGCTATTGAATAGAAAAATTAATAGCCAATTTTGTTATTAAAACTTGTTCCGAGCAATATCATTTGATCCAAATACCTAATTTTGTACTCAAATGCATATTAACCGTTTTCAAAATTAAGTTAATTTATTAATCTTTTAGACATATTTATATTTTAGTATTTAAGATTAAATTTAATATTTTTATTTTGTGAAAGAACAAAATAATTTGAAAAGGAAAAAAAAACAAAAAAAAAAAAAGAAGAACAAAGAAGGCTTTTGCTGGCGACCAAATTAATTAGAAAATGAAAAGAAAAAAGAACAAATGAAAGCCAACGCCTTTTGGATAAAGAGCTAAGATCTCATTACTGGTCCAAGAACATATTAAGGCGGTATCATTTTATCCATAAGGTCATTGATAGAGGTGATATAAGAGTGGAAAAGATCAACTTGGAAGAGAATATGATAGATCTACTGACTGAACCTCTATCGCAAAAGGTCTTTGAGAGACATCTTGAAAAGATGGGCATAAAGATTATGGGGAATTAACTTTAGGACAAGTAAGAGATTGTTAGGATAGTGTCTCGCAGTCAATAATAGATTACTGGAATAAATACTCTTTTTTATACAATTTTATTTTTGTCAATATGTAATGATTAGCCATCTGTATCTTATGCGCTTTGTCTATGCATGTAGTTGGATGAAGTGTTCAAGATCACAGCAGATTACAAACTTAATTACACATATGATGGTAATCACGAAAGAAGTCTCTATGGTCGTGATCTTAAAATTTTTCAACTTATAGAATTTTAAACACGAAGACATCTTAAATTTAGGTAAACTTGTGTTGGCGATGTATATCAAAGAATTGGAATTCACCTCTTTTCATAGGCAAACAATGTATAGACATTGGTACATGTCCAAGGGTGCTTGTTGGAGAATGAATTTCTTGAAGACTCCATTTAGAGAACCCATGAGATAGTTGCAAATTCTCTATCTTACAATAGCATATATAATTACTCCTCTAGATTCGAGGATCCATAATTATCTTATATATAAATGTTTAAACTTTGATGTTTTCCCTGACCTAGCAATAAGTCACATGGGTGCTCATAGGGTTTAATCTATTTATGACATAGAAATATGTGAACTGCAACAAAGGATTTATTTATTCATATCTTATAATTCTTTTTATCTCGAAGTCTAAGATCCTTAGACAAAAGAGAAGAAGAAAAGAATATCTCTCATGTTTTATGCCTTCTTTCTAAGGAAATATATAGTATGCTATGTCAAGTGCGAGTTGGGATGTAGTGTAAGCTCTAAAATTTGCTCTTACTACTATATCGAAAGTTACTCCACATATTGCTTGCATGAGTCAAGATCTCATCGCATACACAGAATGAGGCATCGTCAATTGATCTCTAAGATCAATGGTAGAGGTAACATAAATAAATAGAACAAGTTGCCTTTGCCTCAGAAGAAAACAAAGCAAATCCACTATTTTAAACTTTATCGATGTACGTCTCTAAAAGAATATCTTGGAGAGATGGTTCTTAAGACCATGGGCAGTTGGCTTTAGAACAAGTGAGAGATTGTTGGAGTAATAGCTAGCGAGCCAATTAAATTGGCTTGTAAACTGCTCATTGTGTGATACAATCTTATTTAATCAATATGTCTTTATATAGCTACCTTTATCTTATACGTATTATATACTTACGAATACTTTCGGATGAAGTCCTCAGGATCACAATAGACTACGGAACTTGGTTAGACTTACGATATTCATGAAATAAATCTCTAAGGTTGTGATCTTAGCACATTTCAAGTTATAAAATCTACGATATAAGGACACTCTATAGTTGTAATCTTAGAACATTCCAAGTCATAGACTCTACAATACGATGACATCCTTGATTTAGATAAATTTGTGTTAACGATAAAACACCAAGGAGTTGAGATTTGCCTCATTTCATGGGCAAATGATGTAGTGACATCAATGCACATTAATAGGTACTTGTTAGAAAACAAGTTCACTGATAGGGACATCCACAAGATAACCGTAGTAGCTTGTTGGCAATGGAATTTTCTCTTACTTACGATAGTGTATATAATTAGTCATTTGACTTGAAGTTCCATGGTTGCGTTGTGCGTAAGTGTTTACACTCTAATAAATTACTCGACTTTATAACAAATCATATGAGAAGTTTATTGGGCTCACTTGACTTATGACACGAAGGTATGTCAGTTTCAACAAATGATCCATTTATTCATTTCATAGAACAAGTTGATTTCCTAGAGTTTTCTATAATGCTCAATTTCTAAGAATCCTTGCGCAAGGCAAATTATCAATTTTGGAAAGGCATTTGTAATGCCCCGGATCCTGGTGCATTCCGTCACGTGATCCGAAACACTACTCACTGATGAAAAACTAACTAAAACTCATAAATAGAAAATCCAACACGCTAATTCATAACTTAATAATCCAAATACTCCAAAATTACATGCCAAAATTTTCAAATTACATTCTCAATTCGAGCTACATATAACATACCCAAAATCTAACTAGATCATGATGTTCATAATTACATAATTCCAAAAAAAAACAGTCAGTGCTAGAGGGAGGCTGTCAAGTCATATAGATCCATTAGGCTTATTTCCCATATAATGTTAATAAAATCATGAATCCATTGACCTAGTAAAATTTACGGTGTAGGACAAGATATACAAGATGATTCAAATGGAGAACGTATAACAAACAAGTTATGAATGTGATTTCAAACAAACATATGAACATTCAAGAAACGAACGGAACTAACTAATAACATGTAATATAATATCAATTCATGTAATCATATGGCTGAAGCAAATGTTTGATAGATCTGTCACCCTTATATCTCCATCATATGTCAAACATGTCAACCTTATCTCTTCAATACTCCCTCAAAGAGTGTCATATATACATGAAGGCACTGTCGACAACTACGTGCCTTGAAGTAGCCCTTCAGAATCCTGCCTTCGGGATTCATCCGGTCTATCCACCATGCAGGAATATCTAGGGATCTTGATTGTTGACCCGAATTGCCCAATCAAATCTTCTTGTATATTCCCAGGGCCCAACATACGAACATTCATATAGGCTTAAGACATTCAAAACTTATCCAATCATACCCAGACATATCATAAGCATATAACAATAACAGGAACAAGCTTGAACAACTGATAGATTCGAATAAAAGCTTCGAACTTGGACCAAGGACTTCGAAAATATTTGATTTTGAAGCCTTAACATGTTTAAAGGAATGAAATGTGAAAAATCTTGAAATTCATCTAATTCAAACCTCGAATTAGGGAAATGAGCGTTTTGAAAATTTTAAACAATTGAAACAAGATGGGAAAATGGCCTAAAATAGTGAAAAAGATCAAGAATAGAAAAATAGGGTCTGTCCCGAGCGTGTCCGCGCTAAAAAACGGGCATGGACGTGCAAATGCACCAGAAGCTTCTGACCTCAGCGCGTCTGCGCACTATTCATGCACGGTCGCACGTGAACAATACATGAACAGTATTTTTTTTTTTGTTTGGACTTTTCGTCTGATTTCCAGACTTCCAAAAAAATGGTTTTTAAACAAAATTTATGAAGTTTTCATTTTCAAAATGTTTTTTCAAGTTAGAGATGAAAAATCGATTTTGAGTCGTTGATCGTTTTCCTTTAAATTTCTTGCTTTAGGTCTCGTTTTGTCCTATAGTCCATAGTTCTTAGAACATATTCAAGCTAGGAACGAGGTCATACAATGATCAAGAGGTTCGGTTCATAGATCAAATAGTAATAGAGCCAAATAATCAAAGGTCATGGCAAGAATTGATAATTTGCTCCACAACACTTTCATTCAAATATGATCAAGAGGTAACATGAATAAACAAGGAAAAACTTGCCATAAATTTTACCCTCGTCCTAAGCTTTTAATCAAAATGATCGGTTGATCCAAATAGAAGTCACAATCCTACCAAGAATCAAGATTTCAAGCTTAATAACCACGTATCATTTAACGTTCAATATACTTTTACATATTCATAATTCTTACCAAGAAGCTAGAGTTAGAAAGTGTTCTCTCCTACTTCTTCCCTCCTTTTAACAAGAAGGTAGAATGGCATGATGATGACTGAAGCTTTTTCTTTTGAGAAGAAAGATGGCAAAAAGATAGGTGAAGATGAAAGGGGTTAGAGAGATTTTTCTTTTTAGCTTGTCTTGTAATAAGAATGGAAAACATCACTCTCTCTCAACCTCATATTTATAGATAAAATTAAGGGCTTCTATGCAAGAAAAAGTTGAACCAAGGGTGGCTTGCCAATTTTCAACTTTTGGTGATTGAAATGAGTTGATGGGAGTGGGTGAGGGATTTCCTCACCCACAATTCTGCAGTTGACCGTCCAACTGCAGATTTCATCCTCTTTTTTTTTTTTTTATTTGAAATTTAAAAGATTGGGTTAAATGTTGGGCTTAGTTTGGGGTTTCTTTGTGGGCCGAAGTAGCTCATGTTGGGCCGAAAACGAGGCATAAATGGAGGCTCAATTGTACAAAAAATTTTCGGATGCAAGAAAATTATTCTGACAAAGGAACAATTTTTGTGATTGCAAAAATATTTTATTGTTTGAAAAATGAAGAGTTACAATTTTAATTAGGGAAATTTTTGGGGTGTTACAGTATTTCCAAAAATTAGGTCAAAATGAACCAGTCTTTAAGAATGGAATTATAACTATTGAGGTTTTTAGAGTATCGATAAATATCTTAACCCTATACTGCAATTGGGAGATAGAAAATAGAAAGACCCTATTTGCATGAAACTCATGAGCAGATTGGTTTGCTCTAGAATTAATTTGTTATGCTCTGAGATCTTAGAGCATCTGCCTCTTGGTCCAAAACACTACTCACGAATGAAAAACTAACAAAAACCATAAACAGAAAATTCAACACACAAATTCATAACTAATACTCCAAAATATTGATAATTACAAGCCATAAATTTCCATAGTGGATGCAATCTGGTGTCCAAATGCAGTATAGTGTCATAGCACTAAAATAGTAATTTTCACCACGCTCGAGTGCTCAAACAATGATTTGCTCATTAGAATTGGGCGTTCAAGTGCTCACTTCTATTCAATTTTTTTTCCTGTTTCAAAAATCATATTTTCCAGCAAGCCATTTTAGAGTAACGTTTTCAAATTATAAATTCGAAGTTTATTTTATGGTTTAAGGAAAGATGTTGTTCAAGTTCATAGATCATTTGTTAAGTCTATATTGTCCATCTCTTTCATTTTTGTCTCACGAGTTTCCTCACAGTCCAAGGTCCATGGTTTGTAGGAGTCAAACAACATATTCTCAAGGATATTCGATGGTAGCATCAAGAATCACAAAATATTGAGCTCTTAGAATGCAGTTATTTCAATAATAACTTAATCTCATAAGCTCAATATATTAATATCTTGCAAAGGAATGAAGATGATAACATATCCATAGAATCAAGGAAAGAAATCCATAAATCTTACACTTGGGTTCTAAGCTTTTATCAAGGTGTTAGTTGATCCCAAAAATTGATTCAAACACCTATCAAAAATTAAAGATCACACTTTTGTTAGGCTCCAATCACAACCTTACCATAAATGCTTATTTACATACTTGATGCAACCTTACCAATAGTTTAAGCGAGTGATTCCGCCACTTCTTCCCTTTTAGCAAATATTTTTTTTTTTTTATTAATAACAAATGCAGAAAGTAAACAAGGGATGCTAACCCCCTATACAATTCAAAGCGCTAATTCGCATGAAAAAAGGGAAGACTCTTCCCCTAGCTTAACCAATTTACAAGTATCAAAGTGTGATAACACATCAAAATTCAGCTACAGTAAAATCGTAGCCTACTTCTCGTGTACAATATTAAATCCAGCAATTCGGATCCAGCAGCTCTCCGGCAGTGCAATTCCAGTCTGCAGCAATGCCTATAGCCCAGCCAACCAAGCCCAGTCCGCAGCCAATCTGAATTGCAGTCAAACCCAAGCCCAGTCCCCACCAAACATTAAACACAGCCCAACAATCTGAGGCCCAACAAACAAATTAGTCCAAACATAAATCCGGCAGTCCAGCGGCCCCAACAATTTCTCAATTGGCCCAGCTGCAACCCGGCCCAGTCAATTACAGCAGCAACCCAGATTAATAATACCGGCCCCATTAATGCAGCCCAGAAATCCAGCATACATTTCAGCAGCTCAAACAAAAAACCGGTCCAGAAACGGCCCAGCAGTCCCACTGCAATTCATTCCAGTCTTAGCAGGCCCAGAACAATCAGTCAAAAAACACAGGTCCACGGATCGACTCCCAGCCAATTCCAGCAAAGGTGATGAGAAATCTCCTCCCCTCAAAACAGCACCACAACAGAGAATTCCCCATCAAGACCGCACCCAAATTCCAGCAACAAATCCAGCACTCTAATCCGCACCGTGAATTATATCATACCTTTTTTTTTTTTTTGAAAACAAAACATCCATGTACAAGTATCAAACAAGCCAGTTAATCAAAAATCAGCTGCACTAAAAGTAGCAGCCTACTTCTCATGCTTGCGCAAATTCCAGCAAGCGGGTAGCCATGCTTGCAACATTCCAGTCAGCAGCAATAAGCGGTCCAGGCCCAAATATCTCCAACTTCAGCAAATATGAGAAAGATAACTCCACAATTACCTAAAAAGTCCCACAGACAGACACCGCACAATTCAACATGTATGACTCCAACATAGCAAGCTACGCAAAGCTTACTTTGTTCGAACATATGGGTAACACATTTTGTCCAGCCGCAGTAATCCGAGCAATCTGCCCCGAACTCTCTTTACGTCATGTTGGGTAAATTGGTGTTGCTTTAACCCTTCGTTGGCTAAAAAATCAGCCACAGCATTACCCTCCCTTTTAGCAAATATTTGTTATAGTTAAGGTTATGTTTGTTGAAGTGTAAGAGATTTACATATATTGTGCAAGAAAAATATGTGCTAGTGTTTATGTGTGTAAAGAAATGTAAACGCAAGAGCAAGTTTGGCCTTGCAAGAAGAGGCCTACTTATATAAGAATTTAAGGGTTTTTTAAGCAAAAAAGCTACACTGACAAGCATAAGAAAGATTTGGAGTTTAGTGTGGGAGATCAAGTGTCTTTGAATATTTCTCCCCAGAAAGGGATTTGAAGAATGGGCAAAGCTGGAAAACTAAGTCCTAGATATAGGGGACCATTTGAGATTTTGGAACAAATCGATCATCTAGCATATCGATTAGATCTTCCACCGAACCTAACAGGAATCCATAACGTGTTCCATGTGTTCCAACTGCGGGAATACTATCCTGACCCCTCGCATGTTATAGAACACTTTGATATACCTCTCCAGAGCGACCTCACCTATGTAGAACAGTCTATTAGTATCCTAAATTTCCAGGTTCGTGAGCTTAAGAATCGTAGGATACCGCAAGTTAAGGTACTTTGGAGGAATTAGAAAGTAGAAGAGGGAACGTGGGAACGTGAGGATGAGATGCGAAACAAGTATCCGCACTTGTTCGAATAAGATATGAATCTAGAGACCAGATTCTTTTAAAGGGGAGAGAGTGTAACACCCGACAATTCCCAAAATAATTTTTTTTGAGTCGATGATTTTCGAAAATTTATTCGATTACAAAATCGTAAGCATCGTTTTAAAGTCAAAACACATTTCGTGCATCCGAAAATTTTTCAAGTAATTACGTTTTATTTCTCATCATGTCTCGATCCAAAAACGAGCCCAAAAAGCTCATGAAACAAGCCCATTTCAATCCCAAACCCTAGCCAATAATGTTGACTATAAAAAGCATCTTTCAATTCAAACCAAAAAAAAAAAAAAGGATGGCTGAAATTGCAGCCGCAGCTGCGGCAGCCATAACTGCACTATGGATGGGATTTTTATCCCATCCATTTATCACAAGCCACTCTAAGCTAGCCCCAAGTTTGGATATTATTTTGAGGGGCTTGAATTTATAGATTCTTGCACTTTTGACCCAAATTTCCTCTATAAATAAGACCACTTAAGCTCAAATAATTCTACAGAAATTCTTGCATCTCTACCCTTAGAAAAACTCTATAGCATTTAGCATACAATTGCATCTCACCTTTTAATCAAAATCGATTTGCTCTCAAGGGGAATTCTAGTGTGTGAACTCTCATCCTCAACTCTTGGTAAGTGGCTTAGGACTTGTGATTTATGAATGGTTAATGATATATGGACTTTGACAAGTGTGCTTATGGCTATTGGTGCCGAAAACTAAGCTTAGACCATTGCATATAAACAAGATTTAAGCTTCTAGAGGTAAGACTTATAGCTCATCTCTTTCCTCTTAAGTATGCTCTATGATCATCATGTTTACTATTGTTTTTGTATCTTGAATGAGCTATGTGTGTGTTAAATTTTGTTGATCATGTTCACTTTTGCTTCCAGTGGCTCATATCCTTCTTGTTATTTATTGAAATGATGATCATCTTGTGAACCATAACTTGACCATATTTGGACTTTGGACTATGAGATTTGTGACCGAAAATGAAAAGAGACCGGAGATATGGACTCAATAAAAGACTTGAATACTTCAAAATATAAGAAAACGGACTAAAATGTGATTTTATAACTTGATCATGATTTTTATAAAAATCATAAACCAAAGTTTAAAACGATGATTTATAAATGTTATTACACCTAAGAATACCTCAAAAATGTGTATTTGGAACAAAAACCGTAGATTTGAAATGAAAATGAAAGAAAGAGAAGTAACAATAACCTTTGAAAAATTTATTTTAGTTACTTTCTTTAATTTTTTTTAAAATGACTAGGCTTGGATTTTAACAAAACTTGCTTCACAAAAGTTGTAGGGAAAAATTTGAAGAATTCCTAGAAATTTGAAAAAAAATGGCATTGTTCACTGCGCGACCGCGCGTGAATAGTGCATGGTCGCACCCAAAATAGAGAAATTGTGTCGTTCGGCGTGAGCGCCCCCATTTTTGAGTGCGGATATGCCCACTACAGTGACCAAACTTTAATTTTGACTTCTTTTGATATTTTAAGTCTATATTCTACCTTATTTCAATGATATAAGATTTTCAAAACGATTATTTCCTCAACCCAAGTTACGATTCAAATGAGTTTTGAATTTAACGTTTATTTCCAATTGATTTTGTCCATACTTAACCTCCCTAAGCATGTTTATGACTTCGAAATGAAAATTTCTCTAATCCATAGTCAATTCCAAATCGTTCGTTTGATATGAAAGCTCAAGTTCAAATTATCTGATTGATTGGCCAAATCATAATGTGCCCAAGTGGCTATATGCTTCCGATATATTTTGATATGCTCTTTTTCTTCTTAGCCTGCCATAATGTCAGTTTTTAGTTAGGCCCTGGGAATTGAGCAGAGGTATCGGATGGGGCAACATCGGGTTGACATTCTGAGCCTCTGGAATTTTCTCTTATGGGGTAGTTCGAACGGACCCTGGAGGTAGGGTTCGAAGGGACTACCTTAAAGCAAATAGGTCGGCTGTGTTTTCTAGTTGTTTGATACCCTTTCAGGAGTTGGAGGGATAAGGATGATATAACGAAACATGTTGGTGATATAAGGGTGACAGACCCACCAAAAGATTGAATTCAGCCATACGATTGATTAACGTGAATGTGATATAAGTTTGTTCGTTATTAGCCTGTTTCTGTTCGTTCTGAAATGATATAAAATCACATTCATGTTTTTTATTCTAAAATATTCATTATTAAGCTATTGTACTCCATTTGTATATCATTTGAAACTCGCTCCTCAAATACTTATCGATCGAATTCCGTATTTCTTATTTTTTGCTATAAGTTTTACTGGGTTAGTGGACTCATGATTCCATGATATTATGTAGGGGAAACTGCGCTGAGGTCCAGCTGACTTGAATTAGCTCCTGGTAGAATGATAGTATGATAGTATGTTAGTTTGTTTTGCCATGTATATAAGAATGTATTTTGACTTAGCTCGATCATTTGGAACGTTTGAACTCAATAGTTTGTATAAGGCCTTGGTTCATAAGATAGAATGTTAGCTTGACTATGTATTTTGAAAAAAAAAATTTGAACGACTTGTAATGTTGACTTTTGGAATGTAGTATGAATGTCATTATATTTTAGCTATGTTTCTGCATTTAGTTCATTTCCATTCGGGAGTGGTGCACTGGATCTTGGGGTTCTGATCATCCTCGGGTCCGGGGCGCTACAAATTGAGTATTCATGAGATTAATATGGATTAATTCAAGAGTTGTAAATTAAAGGAGTATAATTAACCACACTATTTATTTTCACTAATTAAATTGCGATTGGTTATGAGCCCATATCTAATTAATTGATAAATCCAAAGAGTCACACACAATAGCCTCTTATTTTTAATAGAGAAATTTGGTGATTATCTAAAGTACTATATAGTTGAATAAAATTATAATTGACAATCCTATTAGTCAAATCGGCTAAATTATTTTATAGAGATAAAATTAATCTAATTAATTTACGAATTCACTAAATGTAGGTCAACTTTTACTAAATATAGGTCGTTTATAACACCCGAGACTTCCCTAAATCAAAATTTTGAATCGTCAATTTTTCAAAATTTAGTTGATTCAAAATCAAACGTCGTTTTAAAATCAAAACACATTTTGTGCATTCGAAAATATTTCGAACAAATACATTTCATTTCCTCGTTGCGTTTCAGCCAAAAAACAAGCCCAAAAGCCCAATTTATAGCCCAAAACCCTAGCCACTAATTTTGACCAAAATAAGCCTAATTGAAATTCAAAAAAAAATAAATAAATAAAAGAAAAATAGGCTGTAGATTAGCCAGCCGAAAAGTAGCAGCCTAGCTGTACTATCGAGGTGATTGCCATCCATCCATCCATCATCTAGCCCTCCATCAATCTTGCTAGACTTAGGAAATTGTTTTGAGGGGCTTAGACTTGCGAATTCTTGCATTTTTGACCCCAAATCCATCTATAAATAAGACCATTTAAAGCTCAAAGTTTCTGTAGAAAACTTACAAACACATTTCAAACGCTTGGGCATTTTAACTTCACTTGCCTCATTTTCTCATCTCAAAACCGATTTCATCACAATGGGGATTCTAGTGGTGTATTCTCTTCCTAAACTCTTGGTAAGTGACTTAAGAATTGTGATTTAAGAGGATTAATGTGATGGTTATATGTAGAGCTTGATATGAGTATGCTTATGATCTCAGACCTTGAGGATTAAGCTTGGATCATTTTTTTTTTTCCAGGGAAACTGTGGCTGAGCCTGGGATCGCCAAAAGGCTTTACCCCCGAAGCCTGTGTATCGCGAGAGAAAACTACCTCCCGGGATCAAGCCACACGTAGTTCTTGATTTTATTAATCACAAAAAAGAATGTAAACAAGGGGTGCTAACCCCCTATACAAGGCATATCTAGTAAGCAGCAAACGAGGGAAGACTCCTCCCCTGTACAAATGTAAGACAACCAACCTAAAGCCAATAGGCACAATAAGAGAAACGAGAAAGAGAGCTGTAAACGAGGGAGGACTCCTTCCCTATACAATTGAGTATATAAAATGTACAATACAAGAGCAAAATCCAGTGTTTGGGTGAGCTGCAAACGCAGCATAACCATGTGGGAGGAATGGACAGCTGAGATGGCAACTCCAGTTTCCAGCAAAATAGGGGGTAACTACCGTGGTCAGTAGCACATGAAGATCTAGGCCACGGAGATGCAGAACAGTGCAACTAGGATCGAGGTTAATCCGGGAGTTAAAAGCCAAAAGCAATAGCCATTAAGCTTTGATCATTGCTTAAACAAGGAATAGCTACAAAGAGGTAAGACTTATGGCTTCTTCTCCTCTTCATGAACATGTATTTTCAGTTTTTCCTTTA
Source organism: Handroanthus guayacan (assembly GCA_014898755.1). Classification (NCBI taxonomy): domain Eukaryota; kingdom Viridiplantae; phylum Streptophyta; class Magnoliopsida; order Lamiales; family Bignoniaceae; genus Handroanthus; species Handroanthus guayacan. The sequence goes on from JACFYI010003768.1 coordinate 140,074, forward strand.
TGGATCAAGCATGTTTGAGCTATTGAGAATTTGATATCCATTGATATGTTGAGCATGAGAACTTATGTTGTTGTTTTGTCATCCTTGCCAATCTATGCTCAACTCTTTGAATATGTAAATCCAATGCTAAATGATTCATCTTGACTCTTGTACCAATGTTTGGGATTGAGTTTTGATAGACCATGGACTAAGAGGAATAAGGAACTAAGAACGATTGAAAAATAGATGATATGGACAACAACCGTATTTATGACGTTAAAACAATCTTTTGAAAAATTTCAAAACTAAAATCTGAAATGATGTTTTATAAATGTTTTTACGTATAGGAGAACCTCAAAAATATATTTTTAGATAAAAAATTCAAAGAAAATCAAAAGATGAAAAAATGAGATTTCACCCAAGAGACAGCGCTTGAGCGCGCACATATGGGTGCCCTAGTGCCCACTCTTAGACAAAAACTCCCATTTCTCCAGTAGCTTGGGCGCCCCAACGCCCAGCTACTGACCCAAAACTTTGTTTTGGGCACTCAGGCGCCTATTTGCGCACCCAAGCGCCTATTTCTGGACCCAACTTGATTTCTTGGTGTTTTAAATACCTATTTCTTGACATATTGAGTCCATATCCAATCTTTCTAATGTAATACATGTTTTGAAATGAAATCCCTCCAGTCCATAGTCGAATTTTCGAAATGATTGATTGATTGAATGATACGTTCGGCCTATTTGAAATGCTAATTGATATTGTTGGCCATTGAACACTATGCTTTGCCGGCTTATTGATTGATTGAATGTCCTTCTTATTTCTAAGTCTATACGATTGATTGATTATGGGCCCTTGTGGGGTTTATTAGGGACTGAATTTTGGTAATATCGGATTGTCGACTAAGACCCTTGAGCCCCAGGTTGTTGGGTAGTTTGGATAAATTCTGGAGGTAGAATTCTAAAGCGCTACCCTAAGCACGTACATCGGCTGTGCTTTGTGATTGATTAAGCTCCTTCGGGAGTTAGAGGAATAAGGCAAAATGATTATGTTGAAAATATAAGGGTGATAGGCCTACCAAAAAGATTGTTTCAGCCCATGGACTCGATGTGATAAATGTTCTTATATATATATATATATTGATTATCTTGATCGTTCTGAATTATTATCCATATCACATTCCTATATTGTTAGTAATATGCTCATTTTTCTTGAAACTCTTATCCTCGTTTTCATGCTATAAGTTTTACTGGGTCAGTGGACTCATGACTCTATTTAACATGTAGGTTCTTGAGCTTTGAACGAATGATTGAATGGATGAATCTTACGATAGATTGTATAGCTTGGTTTGGATTTGTAAACCCTATTGTATTTTGACTTAGTCTATCGCTTTTGGACTTAGTTTTGTATTTGGATCGACATCATGTTTTGAACTTAGAAATGTATTGAGGAACGAATTGTGATGATTCATAGACGTATAATGTATTTTGGAACACTTGGCCATAATATTGTATTTTGAACTGAGCTTGGTTCGTTTTATCGTTATTGTTGGGAGTTATTTTGAATGATTTTGTTGTGAATTTTTGAATTGGTTTTAGATCGTATAGAACGCGAGTATCGCACCTCGAGTCTTGGGTAGGAACGCTACCGGGATTTTGGGGGGCGTCACATCATGTAACGCCCCAGATTTCAGGGCTCTTTGCTCCGAGATCCGAAGTGCTACTTGCGGACGGATAATCGTTCCAAAAACCATCAGAAA
>JACFYI010003768.1:141911-172102 GCA_014898755.1 Handroanthus guayacan
ACAAATATCCTTTGAATGCACGAAACTTATTTTGACATTAAAATGATGTTTGTGGTTTTTGAAAACAAAGAATCGATGATTCAAGATTTTATTTTTAAGGGAAATTTTGGGGTGTCACACATCATTTTTGATAGTTTTACTCTTAACCCCACATAACTAACCAGCCACCTCCCATCAATTTTTCTCTCATCTTTTTCTCTTTTGCCAAACCTTAACATTCAAAATATCCAAAAAAAAAAAAAAAGTGCTCCTCTTTTCTAAAATCTCAACAACAAGTCTCCCATCAATCGGGAAATGTTTGTAAGAACTATTCTAATTTGATATTTTACATTTTTTTTACTTTTTTATGTATTATTTTACAAGATTCATGAGGGAAAAATATTGTCATTATGCTCATTGCATTGTCCTGAACGGAGTGGCATAATCATGAAATACTGGCAATTTGTGATCGATATAAAGCTCAATTTCTGCCATTCTTGTAGCGAAATGAGAGAAACTTCAATCTTGTGCCGCTCCCTTTTGGGGCAGCTTTATAAACTGAACGAGGTGGCAGTTATCTGTATTACTGTTCCTACAATTTTCTTTTTTTTTTTGCCTTTTTTTTTGTTTTATAATATTATTTTATATTATAAATTTTTTTACTAATATTAATAAAATTAATATTTTAATAGAAATATAAATTATAACTAATATTATATTGTTAATATTAATCATTAATAATAATAATAATAATAATAATAATAATAATAATAATAATAATAATAATAATAATTCTAAAATAAATAATAATGAGAGTATTAATATTATTAATGTTAATAATATTATTAGAACTAATATTATTATGATATACTATTAGGATGTTTTGAATGATAAGTTTTAGAGAGAGAGATAGGAGAGAAAAATAATGGAGTGACTAGTTACATGAGATTAGGGGCAAAATTGTCTAAAATGACCTAAATTTAATAAAAACTCACCCACATTTCTCCTAATAATGAGTTAAATTGATCTCAAAAATTAATTAAATATTAATTTAATTCTTAGGGGGGGGCCTATCTCATTATGGGCCAAATTTTATAAGATTTCAACTCAGAATGATCCAATTAAATTAATGTATTAATCAATTGGGTATTCTAAGTCATAATCAACTTGATACGTCAAATTGACCCAACTAAATTGAAAAGATAATTTAATTTGGCTAATTAAATGATTTGGTTAATTTAATTGGTTCAGTTGAATGAAAGTCAATTTAAAAGGCCCACAATAGATATTTCGGAGAGAGTCCCATTTAGAAATGAGCCCAACTAAATTAATGCCAATTGAATTTAATTTTATTTAATTATGAATTTAATTAAATAAAAATTAAAATGCTACTTGAATAGTATGTGGACAATGAGAAATAAGTGGAGACATAGAAGGTTTGAATGTGGGGACCTCTAAAACCCGCCACCACCTAATGTCATATAGCATTGACCACTTGCCTTTGAAATAACCCATATGGTTGGCCACCCCTCTTCCTCTTTTGGGCAAGATATTTCCAAATTCTCCCTCCAAAATATAAAGTTAGTTTTCTCATTTTCTACAATTTCTCTCCCAGGGAAACTTTGAATCTAGCTATGAATGTTTTCTCGAGTGTTAGACAATAAAAGGTGTGTGGATCATTTTTAGAGATTTTCCATTTTGAGGATTTGAAATGTTCATAATCAAGAATTAGAATATCAAATTAGTTTATTTATTCTAAGAGGTGTTTGGACAAAGCACTTGAAGATTCAAAAAGTTAATTTGTTTTCAAGTTTCTTCCATATCTTAATATATTTTATTGATGAACTTGAAAACTTTAAGAAGGCTTATTGAAGTATTGAAGATCGAGAATTGGATCTTATTTTTGTGGCAAGGACCGAACCATTAAAGAGAGATCAAACAATTGAATCATTTTGATCTTTAAGTTCATTTGAGGTATAATTCTATCGCCCAATCCAAATTCTACTTGATATAAATTTGACCTTGGGATGATCTCTTGCATGTGATATAATTTTATTATTCAATCATTGAAATTTTATTTCAGTTAAGCCTTGGTTTATTGCTTTGATATCATCTCCACCACTTTCACATTAAGAATAGATATCTAGCTATTGAAGCTTTTCGGAAGCTGATATGAGAGTGGGAAGAATAGCTGAAAAATAAATATAACTTGCTCAATTGAATTTACGGCAAAAGGCTATCCAAGATACAATGATTCTCTCCAACCAAAAGTAGCCCTCCAACTGATCGAACCAGGAAACTTGCATTGACTTGGAACTCTTTTTTTGTGCTAATGCAGTACTTAAAATATAATGCTACAGTATATTGTTCTTATACTATTTCGATTCAAGGCTCTCCTTATGTATAAGTCAATACGTGAGTTTATACAAAGGTGCAATACTGATGACAAGTTATAACTTTTGCTCCATACGACACACCATTCTAAGCTATTTAGCTAAAAGCCACACTTAAAAAAAAAAATGCACAACTCTCTAGATAAAAAAGTTGCAATAACAAAATAAATTACTCAACAGTGACTTTATTAGCTCATCCGTTTTAGCTTTAATTGTGCATTCACTCCTTGATGAATTTTGTGGTCACCTCTCGATGAATTTTGTAATTAACTGTTTAAAAATTCACACTTTAATAAGTGTAACACATATAATTATTAAACTAAAGTTTATTGATACAAATGGATTTCACAACCCAACATTTTCACAATTTCCCCACATGAATGGAAAACCATCTCGTTAGCTGTGCACATGAATTCAAATCATATGCAAAGAGTTCTAGATTGAACAATGTCGCATAAAGAGATATGACTTTTAGTTTTAGACCTTCCCTAGTGAGAATTGTCAGATGTAGTCACAAGTAGTGAACGTGATGTTTTGAATTGTTTGGCTTTTATGCACACCATGACAATGGAACTGCACACGACACCACCTAATAGTTGACTCAAGTTTTCATTGTTGTGTTTATTTTGGCCCTGAACAACTATTGGTGTTCATGAGTACTTTCTGAGGATTCAGCCCTAAAGATTCTCATAGGATTGGCCCAATCCTTATTCACATAGGCAGCTTCTTATTAAAAGTTTCTGTTGATAAAAGCCACTAAAAGTGATGCTTAATCTAAACTTTTATAAGCTGCACTATCCGCTCATCATAGGAATAGGAGGGGATCTTTGCCCCCCAAAGTGTGTGTACATGGAGTCTTAGTTATGCAACATGTTTTTTCCTTTTAACCTATTTCTTGAGATTTCTAGCCAAATAGATAGGGTTTCTATTATGGCAACTCAATTATTATATGGGTTTTGGTCCCATTCCTCTCGATGATTTATAAATTTGCTCTCTGTTTAAGCATTTTGTTAGTGGATTAGCACTGTTATCTATAAACTTCATATTGTCCACAGAGACAACTCTATTGGAGAGCAGTTGTCTAACGGTATTATGTTTGTGGCATATGTATCGATATTTACCATTATACATGATATTTTGTGCCCTTCCAATTGCATAGAGAGTATCATAGTAGATGCATATTGCTGGCACAAGTTTTGGCTAATTTGGAATATCTTTCACAAATTGAGATAACCATTTTGCTCATTACTTGCTTTATCCAATGCGATGCACTAGACTCTATCATTGATCTAGTTATATAAGTCTATTTTGAGGATTTTGATGAAACAACCCTTTCTCCAAAGGTCCATCATTGATCTAGTTATATAAGTCTATTTTGAGGATTTTGATGAAACAACCCTTTCTCCAAAGGTAAACACATAATTGCTCTTGGATTTTGTTTTGTTGTAGTTAGATATCCAACTTACATCATTGTGTCCCTTGATTATGTATATCTAGTATAGTGCAGTCCATTGTCTATGGTATATTTCAAATACATTAGAACTCTCATTATCTTGGTCGTATGTTGATCATTATGAAACAATGGGTTTGCAGATTATCCTTTCCCATTACATGAACATTTCGCTTAACTCATGGATGACCACATCGGGGCAATGCATTGAAAGGGCATCAAATAGAGATAAAATTCCCTCATTTGAGTTTAAGAAAAATAACAAAGTTAATCAAGATTTTAGGTCTTGTTTAGTTCATGGATTTCACAAAAAGAATAAATGGGGTGGGATTAAAATCATGTTCAACTTCGAAAATCAACAAATGTGTAGGACAAAATATAAGCATCCTTTTAATCAATATTTGTAAACATAATTATGATATTTAATCATGACTTACCTCCCACTATTTATTCAAATTTTATGCCTTCAAATAAAATTGGGAAATCTAATTTTTTTTAATGAGAATTAAGGTCCAAAGGTATTACTCATAGACCCGCAACTTGGCAATCATCTATTAATAATTCAAGATTGGTTACATTTACCAATTGTATTAGCTATACAACTCTTAATATATTTTGCTTCATTTTTCATATAAACCCTTAATACTACTAGACATTAAGCCATTGATCTACCCATCATGATTTAACAATAACCCAATTACAAACACTCCACATCTCATGAGATAATGTCATAATCTAATTATCATTAAATCCTTCATCATGATTTAATACTACTAGACACTAAGCCATTGATCTACCCATCATGATTTAACAATAACCCAATTACAAACACTCCACATCTCATGAGATAATGTCATAATCTAATTATCATTAAATCCTTGCATTTGATGTGAAGAAAGTGATGATTGCATCCAATGCAAAGGAAATGGTGATTACCTGTACTAAATACGTGTTCCACTATTTGTGAGACTGCACACATTTAATATTGGCATTCCATCTCATATTTTTATTGGTGGAAGGCATGAATAATCAATCTCATTCAACTTACCCAGTTTGCATGACTTGATATTTTAATAAACATAGACTTTCTGGGTGAAGGATTAGGAAATTTTTGCAAGACTTCATTACATTTAATTATCTTTTTTAGGTTATCTATCCGAATTATGCATCACTATACATCAAAGGATTATTAACATAAATAAGTATAAAATAAACCTAGTATGCCATTAAAAAGGATAATAATAAGCCACAAACTAAATAATGCACTTAGAGTCATTATTACATCATCTAGTTGATTTTAGGAGAGTAATAAAATAATAGATCCTATCATTACATATGCATCACATGCATGCATTGGCTTCAAGCCTTGAACTCTTTCACCTTCCTTAAATCTTAATGCAGTGGCCTCCAAAGCAAAAGAGAAAAGAAGATCTTACCAATCTTAATGAACTACTCTCATTACAAGATTGAAGCAAGAGAAATGCAAGCTCCATTTAATTTCATACCTAAATTCAATCTAATTTAATTAAATAAAATCATTTTATTAAGACTTATGATCATCCTAATATCCATTCCAAAACATACATTCACCACATAAGTGTATGAATTTAAATTTACCAAGTGGAATTTGACAATTTATCATATAAATAAAAGAAGCTTCCAACACATGTAGCATATACATAATCAAATACTTTAATTAGTTGATATATGCATATGCATGCCTTAATTTTGAAATTAAAACCTTTTGAACACTTCAAAACACCTTGGAAAGGTTGGGTAATAATTACACGTCGAAAATTGAATAAAAAAATTGAATCGGAGACTGTCCTGGGTGCCTCCATGCTTACAAATGGGTGCACTCCCACTGAGTACTGACTGCACCATGCAATTTGTGTGTTTAGGGCATTTCGACACCATTTGAACTTTGATTCAATCCTAGTTTTCTCCTGCATCATCCTAGAATGATGAGGAACCAATCTAAAATATTTCAATTTTAAAATTAAAATCATAAATAATATCAATATACCACATAAATGTATGAATTTAAATTTACTAAGTGGAATTTAACTGTTTATCATATAAATAAAAGAAGCTTCCACCACATGTAGCATATACATAGTCAAATACTTTAATTAGTTAATATATGCATATCTAGGCCTTAATTTTGGAATCAAAATCGTTTGAACACTTCAAAATACCTTTGAAAAGTTCAGAAAAATTACATGACGAAAACAAAATAAAAAAATTGAATTGGAGATTGTCCTAGGCGCCTCCGCGCTCACAAATGGGCGCACTCATGCTGAGTACAGACTACATTGTGTAATTTGCGTGTCTAGGGCATTTCGACGCCATCTGAACTCTGATTCGATCCTCATTGTGTCCTACATCATTCTAAGATGATGAGGAACCAATCTAAAATATTTAAATTTTAAAATTAAAACCATAAACAATATTAGTATAAGTAACAATCAACTAAATTCATTACAAACGAATCACTATTACTAAATCTACCATCTAGAAATAGATTTGAATCTAATTCATTAACAACAAGCCACACACATTAGACTCATGATCTCCAGTTCATCAATTAAATCAAAACCACAAGAATTTATATTAATTCATCACATGAATCAATATATCTCACAAAATCCAAACGCTATGGTATAAATTAGTTCGCATACCACTTGAAAGTAGTGGAGATGATCTCAAAGCATCAAAGCAAGATGCAATGAAAATCAAAAATCAACAACTGAATAACGAAACATACATCACATGTGGCAATTCATCTCCAAGATCTAACTTATGCCAATAAGAATTTCAATTAAAGATAGAAATGTATCTTCAAAACTTAAAGAACAAAATGAGATGCAACACTTGAATCATGACTTCAAAAATAGGTCCTCTTCCTCAAGCAATATCTGAAACTTGATCTTCAAGAACTTCTTGGATCTTCAACCCTTTCAATCTCTTGAATTGAATATACCAAGAATTGGATTAAAAAAATACCAAAATCCAAATCTCTTCCTTTTTCAAAAAGAAAAGAATTAGAAACTCACATATTCTAGTTCTTGCAAGAGAAGGGAAAAAATCTTGAATAAGTCCTAAATCTCGTTAGGTTATAAAATAAACACAAATAATTAATTATTATTTGAGAAATGAGAATGGGAAGAAGGAAGAGAGTAAGAGAAATAAACGTATGAGTATTATATAAATGATTTGAGATTGAGCAATGGAAAGATAGAGGTGGGCCGTTCAAAAGAGCTTAAACACTTCAATTTTAGCCCTTTTATTTATTTATTTTAATAATAGAGTATGAAGCCAAATTTTTAACTTTATGGGAACAATATGAAAATATCATACACTTATGGGCCATTTTGAAAAAATTATGAAAGGATTATGTCAATCCAAAATGCCACTAATTATAGGACAAAAAAAGAAAATTTGAAGCTATTTTCACGTCTTTTTAATTCTATTTAATCATAGGCCAAAAAGCAAAAATAAAAAAAATCAAAAGATTATGTCAATAAAAAATACCACTAATTAGCTTTCTTGTTAATGAGATTAAGGTCAATAGTGAAGATAAGAGATTCGTAAATAAAATCTACCTTTTTGTTTGGATAGCCAGGCACACAGTTTATACATAAAAAATATTGTCCTAAATGCCTAGAATGGTACACAAAAGACCAACCAAATCAGAAAATTGATAAAAGTGTTTATCTACTTGGACATCATGGCGTATTGTTTTAGTCCTCATCTAGCATTTTAAATATAAATTTAAAACAAGCCTTCTTTTAAATGTCAATTTAGGGGCCAACCACTGTTTTAAGATTATTCCTGATAGCAATATATTCCTTTTGTGGATATTTTGATATCGCAAGATATAATTTTGGCCGCATGTCTTCACTTATCTCCTTATTGGCATTTATTAGGATCACCAACTAGTTACATACATCCTTCGCCATCAAGGTGGCTGTGTCTAACTTTGTGAAAAAAATGCCCACATACTTTGTACTGTATCAAACAATCCACTTCATCTTGTAAAAAAAAAAACACATACATGCTTAAATGCTCTACACTCCTAGAAAGTGATTCAATAACCATTTAGCAAGCCAATTAACATGCTATTACAAAATCAACTTTCAAAAAACAAAAATAAAATAAAATTATTACCCTTTTGAAGCAAGATTCTTTTTGAAATAATACATTTTTACTGTGAAACTCTTTCTCCCAAGGATAGGGTCCTGCATGGCATTTTCATTAGTAATGGTCATAGTTGTATCATATTTACACCAAAATTCTAAAAAAATTACTTACCCCTGACAACAACTTAGAACATGCACTTGGACAAATCATTATTAGATATACGTACAATCAACAATCATATCTATAATATTTCACTCAAAATGTAAATATACAAATCTCTATTAAAAATATGATAAGTTCTTCCAAAAAAATTTGATCAGGACACACAAGTATCCATTCTTTTGTTGTGACATGGTGACCCAATGTTGGAATTTGAAGCTCGACCATGCTACATTGTGCATGTAAGAGTCACCCGATAGTCACCTGAAATTTACGTTTGTCTTCATAAACAACCTTTAAATTAGGAGCATTCGTGTTTTAAAAAAATTGGAATTTGGAAAATGTGAGCTTTGTGGGAGTTATAATGTTTGGGTTGTTCAACAATGGGTAGTTGTATGCATATATTGCCAAATTGCTACCTATGTGTCGCTGGGATGTACAAGCCACTTATTTGTTGGTGGATTTAGAACTAAGAGCAAATGTGATTTGGATGGAGATTTCTTGTTTAGGAGGCTACTGAGAAATTAGCTCACATTATCGGAAATAATGGTATCAAGATCTTGGCTCAAGTTAGATTTAGTTATGCCAACCCTTTGAACTAGACTATCTTTTTAACCTTTTGATGCCTAATTTAGTAGTTTATGTTTAAAATGTGAATTTTGATAGAATTTGTTTGCACTCTTTGCATTTATTTTAAAGGGTGAACTAGGACTTGAATTTTGGTCGTGATTATCAACTTGATAACTCTATTCTTTATGTATTCTATTATTTGGGGTTGAAAAAAATTTCAAAGGCTTCTCATTGCTTTTACTATGTCGAAAATAGCATAACAAGGCAATGAGAAGTTCTTGCTAGAATAGTTTCGAAAATGATACAGGGTGGTCTTAATCTTCCAACAATTGAAATTTGATTTGAGCACTTGATTGTTGATGCAGATGCTTACGTTGATGGTAGAGCCTTGCTTACAGCATTCAAATTTATTATCAATAACTCTGAGGTGATTCAACTACTTAAATTTATTGACGTAAAACCCATATTAGTTTGAATCTTATACCTTTTTGTCTCTTTGTCTTGAAGGGTTTCTTGAGTTATCTTCATATCCTTCTATGTCGAAAGAAATAGTTGCCGATCCTGCATGATGTTAGTGGAATCATCAAACCTGGACTGTTAGCAGAAATTAATGTAAAGTGATCATACTTAGATATCCTTTTTACCTTTTACACCTTAGATTTGATTGTTCTAGTTTTGCAAAATGACGTTGCTTTTAGGTCCCCACCAATTCTGGAAAATCCAGATTGCTTCTAGCTTTGGCTAGAAAACTTGATCTGGAGTTAAAAGGCAAAATATTGGAAACTGAAGGGAAATTATCAGTACAATCTTAAAATTTATGCATCTTTACTTTGTTCATAGCTAGCAGGGAGAGTAACATAAAAAAAGGTTAGGAAAAAAGGTTAGGAGTGTAAAGATAGCCTATGTAAAGATTTTGTGGGGAACCAAACTACCTAAATATTTGAATTGATAAGGCCTAAATGAAATAATGATGTTTTAGTAACTTTTGTACTTTCTTATGTTACCATCCTCATTTCGTTCGATTAATGTTTGTTGTCTTAAACCATGTGATTCCCAAAAAATTACGTCGGATTCAACTAACCATATTCGATACACACACATGTAGGGAATAACATATGGTATATTAGGATCCTTGCTTACCATATTCGATATATACACGTGCATGGAATTTGTGAAGAACATATGGTGTATCAAGATCCGTTCTCCTGAAAATGTGCTTAAGCTAGAAAAAAAAGAAGCCAAATCCTTAAAACAAAAATGCAATCGATAGGATAAACAAAGGTGATGCACAGAACCTAGCCTTCAGACTCCCGTCAAATACTGATCAAAACTTGTGCTTGTTTCTTCTGCTGAAGTGCCTAAAAGTCATTTTGGTGCTTGTTTGTTCTATTAAAGTGCCTAAAAGTTCATTGATTTATGATCGTTGTAATTAGCAGTGACATCAATGAATTTTAGTATGAATTACTTGCATTATTGGTGTTAAGAGAGTGATAATCTCTCTCTGAGTAGTCAGACTTGATATGATGTATTTTATCCTTGTTTTGAGTTGTTCTGCTTTGCAGGATTCTGTTAATGCATTCTTTTATACTCTCTAGCTATAACTGAATCAGTACTTATATTTTTCCACTTGAGTGTTTCTTGCATTTTGGAATTATACCAGGGTGGGTTTTGATGGTGTCGATGCTTCCCTATGTTATTCTCAATATGCTCGCGGGCAAAAATGGAAATCTGGATATGTACACATGTCTAAGCCTAATTGGATACTAGATGCTGCCCATTATGATGTTGTCTGCGCTTTTTCTGTTCGTGCTTCGGGGTGGAACAACGATGATGGTCATAATGGGTATTCATGATTTGGGCTACGCAGAGTTGCACTTGATTGGTGGTGGAACTAGCTAACTGCAGAGACTAGCATAATGGACTCATCGTGTACTATCATGTATGCCTGTTTTCTTCATATGCATGTTTTTTTCTATGCTTGTGATTTTCTGATTGAAGTACATTTTGGTGCATTAGATCAAATTGGGTGAGTTACTGGTCATGTGTAGATTTTTGAATGCTTAGGTTCATGGTATTTATTCGGTTCATTTGTTTTTCTATTTTGTTTATTGTACTTTTTCGAGGAGATAGAAATAAAATTGATACTTTTTGTGAGTGTGGGCGAAAACTAGATTAAATATTAATATCTGGATGATGGTTAGGATGTGGTTGATGATGCATGGTGGTTCCGGTGTTTTTAAGGCTTGCTTAAATGTTGTTCTCCAATTATAAATAATATGTATGATATATATGTGCGTGTGTGTGACATTTTGAATGATTACTTAGAGTGATACTCTTGTTATTGTGTCAATGTTGTTGAGTAGTAACACATCTGGTAAATTGGGAAATTATGATAACGCCTCATGTTAGTTCAACTGATAGAAAATCTAACGGAGTTTTTATAATATTACAATTAGAATATCTTGAAATAATCATTACAAGTAGCACACTTTGTTAATCTAACATGTTTAAGGTTTTATTGTGATGTTTACGTGGCTAACCTTAAACGTAATGGCCAACATCTACGTCCCATTACAATTCAATATGCTTGCAATTTTATTGTTGACCTCTTTTTCATCAGAGCATATGGATGTCCATTTAATTTTCATGCTAATGAACAATATAAATAAAATAATGAAGTCAAATTATTTGAATCTGTTGTTCTCGTTGTTCTCCTTAGATATAAATTTTTAATTTTAACTATTTTTGAAACTTTTTATTATAAACAACTCTCCTAATATTAGTAATGTCTATTAATGAATATGTGTAAAATTAAGATCAATTTATTAAGATCTTTAAATAAAGAATAATCTTTTAAAATGTAAAGAAATATGTTCATAAACGAAACACCAATTGCTGCTATTTTAGTTAAATTTAGTAAATGATGTATTGGATACTATTGCCATATATAGCTATTTTCAATATTAATGTAGATGATAATGCACAAATATAAAGCTGATTTATTTGATAATATAATTTTCAATTTTAATACTTTTCACCCTGAATTTTTTTATTATCTAATGCAACTACCATGCAATATTTTACTTCTAATGTAAATTATTTGTATTAACACATTTGATGTAGACAATGACGTTTGATTGACATCATAAAAGAAAATTCATGAGAAAAATTTTTTGGGTGACATCATAAAAGCAAATTACTAAGGGAAAATAAATTGTTTCATTATTTAATTATTTTCAAAAGATAATTCCTTATGTTACCGTCGTAGATAAATTCAAGAAGCCCACATTAAAATCAGTATCCTTATTACACTTATAAGTTTTATTATGGAATATATTCAACTAAAAACTAGATTATAATGATCAGAAGAATCATTTGTTCCAAACAAAAATATCATCTCATTTCACGAAATATATTACTATATTGAATCTTGTATATTGTAGTTGTCATTTACAATTTCTCTTTTATTAAATTTAAAGCTTAAGAACTAAATCTGCTGGGAATATATTATCTGTGATTACTTATTTGGTTACATTGGAACATACTAATTTTGACGTTTTTGTCATGTGTTATATATAATCAGCAAAATACACCCTCTTTGTAAAGTGTTGTCTAAAATATAATTTGCTCCAATAAGGTAGTAAAGTAGATCTAAAAATCATATATCATACTAATATTATGAAAATTACATTACATTTATCCACAAAATACTAAATACATAATCCGAGGAATTGCATGAGAGAGAACACCAAGTTGTAGACACATCAACCCATCGTACTTGTAATACCCCGATATTTTCCTAAATAAAATTTCGAATCGCCAAATTCACAAATTAATATGATTTTAATAAATCAAAGAACATTTTATTTTCAAAAACAAGTTCCACACGTTCGAAATATTTTCTCTCATCGGAGGCCTGATTTCCTCAATATTTTCAACCCAATAGACTTCATTTGAGCCCAAGAATTGGCCCAAATATCTCCCAAACCAGTCCACACATTTTAGCCCAATTCATTAAAACATTTCAAAAAAAGGTGGGGGAAGCAGTTTTCAGAATCTTCAAAAGTAAGGGGTAGCCGGATTTTCATCAAGGGAGGCAATGGTGTTTGGTAGGATTGGACTTCATAATTTAATTGAAAATTTCCACACCAAGCATTCTCTAACTCCTACAATTATAAAGGAGGGATGGAGGCAAGTTGTAGTCTTTGGCACTCAAAGTTTTGCTGAAAAATCATCTCCATTTTCATTCCCTCTACTCATCTCTCGGCAACTTTACTTCACACACACCCACATTGTAAGCTTTCAAAGTATTAAGGAAATCAAGGGGAAAAACTAAGGGTACTCTCTCCATCATTTGGTAAGTTAAGACTTAGTTATGTCTATATGATTATGATAAGTTGTGGCTTGAGAATTGATTTAGAATTTATTATCTTATGCCAGACGGTTGAACAAACTCGGAGAGCTCGGAAGTATTACGGATTTAGCTTAAAACAAGTAAGATTTATGGCATTTTGAACCTTTGTATGAGCATATAACTCATTCCATGTCTCGTTGTTGTTCCTATGCTGAGTTGTATACGTTGTGAGTATGTTGGTTTTGTTAATTGATACGAACTTATTATTATTCATCTATGCTCGTTTTACCGTTTATACATCCTCAAACTTTTGAATGATTGTCTCGAAGCTTTCCTTATTCGTATGATATCTCATTCTATGCTTCGGAGTGTTAATAAATCATAGACATTGGATTAATGGAGAGTTTTGACATCGAAAATAAAGAAGTAAAACGAACGAAAATGGCCTCGAAAGGCCGACTGCCTTTTTTGCCGTAATTCAGTGATGTTTCTATCTTATCTTCAACTTCTCGACCTTGAAAACTTTACTTTCCCCCATCCAAATGGCTCATATAATATACCGTTAGAAATATATTTGAGTGTAGATACTTTTAGAATTAAAAAATTATGAAAAACAAAGAAGTAAAACGAAACGAAAATGGCCTTGGGAGGCAAACTGCCCTTTTTGCCGTAAACCAATGAAATTTCTGCCTTACTTCAACTTTCCAACGTTGAAAACTCGACTTTCTCTCATCCAAATGACTCATATAATATACTGTTGAAAACCTCCTTAAGTGTAGATAATATTGAAATTTAAATTCACTCAAAATCATGGAAAAATATGGCCAAAAATATTCCTAGAATCCGACCTGCTAGATTTTCATGAAATAGTGATGAGCTATACAACAACTTCCAATTTCCAAAATTTAAAAATAAAATTTTCTCTTATCAAATTGACCCAAAAAATATACCACTAGAAATCTTATCGAGTCTAGTTCTTTATGGAGCTAAAATACGGATTTTAACTTATTGAGATGAATTTTTTAAAACAACCGAAAAGTAGACTGCCGCTAGAAAATGTTGATTTTGAGCTATTTTGATATTTTTTTCTATAAATGAAATATCTTTAAATTTAAACTCCATACCTTTTAACAAAAATCATTTTTATGATCCGAGTGAAGTTTTGTAGCCGATGTTCAAATAAAATGAATTTCGAAATTTTTTAGCCGATGTTCAAATAAAATGAATTTCGAAATTTACATTTATTCCAAAGGATTTCTTTCGTATTTTACCTTTTAATAAGATTAAGACCTCAAATAAAAACTCCTCTGATCCATAGTCCAATTCTGATTTTTTGATTGATATGATTGGCCGACTTTCTGATCCGTTGATTTAATGCTATTGGTCAATCGAATCCTGTGCCGTAATGGCTTACTGATATGCTCAATATGATTTGACTATTCCTGAACCTATCTGAATAATTACTGTTGGGCCTTGGGATTTTTAGGGGTATCTGATACAAGCAATATTGGATTAACTATTAGAATCCCTGGGAATCCCTACTGTTGAATAGATTGGATGAGCCCTGGAGTTAGGGTTCTGAAAGCTTATCTTAAAGCATGTGGATGGTCGACAATACTTTTACTAAGGGATAAGGATGAATCTGTTTGAATATATAAGGGTGATAGATCCACCAAACTGCTTGATTCAGCCTTACATGACTTGAATGTGATAACTGTTTACTGTTATCGATTTGATTTGACTGTACTGTACTGTTTTACTGAATCAAATTCACGTCTATTACTGTCCTGCTTTTCCATTCGTATTCTTCTATTCTTATTTACTGCCATAAGTTTTAATGGGTCAGTGGACTTATGATTCCATAATATCATGTAGGTTCCTAGACCAAGATATGACCATCTGGAGCTCTGTATAGACTGTGGATTTCCTTTTGGGATAAATGTAAATGCTTAAGTTTGTATCGCTAACTATTGTACGGATTAGAACTGATAGAATTTTGAATGGCCTATTTTGTCTAGTTAGAATGAATTCTATTTTTGGAATTATGGGTTTGTAAGGATATTATAATGTTATAGCATGTATGGTTTTATGTTTTAGTTCCTATTTTGGACTTAGATTTACTGTCCGACCGTGAGTAGTATCCCTGATCACGGGGCGGAATGCTATCGTGAACCGGGGCATTATAGTACTTTCGCTTGTAGATGCATTATTGCCTTGGTATGTCAGGCACTACACTTCAGCATAAAATTGCTTCAACAATTTAATATCCTCATTACGGTAAATCATGTATTTCATAAACCATTTAGAATTTGGATTCTTGCGAAGAGCCAACAGAAGCATTCTAACTTCACTACACCTGATAGAAGATATTGAATGGTAAACATTTATATATTAGATATGTTGCTGTAGTACATATTTATATATACTTACAAATATAAGAAAGTTATAAAATCTGAAATGGGAGTCATGAGATTCCCATAAATAACTAAATCAAAAATACACTTGAAATATGAGAGAGTTATTTCTTCATCCATATACAACAACAGATCCTCAATTTCCTTTCTCAAAATTTCTCCCTCTTTATATCCAACGAACATCATGTAAAGTTCTTCCACAAGCTGTTCGACTTCTACAATGCTACAACAACAACACAAAAAAAAAAAAAAGAAGAAAAAGAAAAAAGCTTACTTGCAGCTATTATTTATAATAAAAAATGCATAGCGAACTTAAATTATATCAAGATTAACATATTAGCTTCTTCAAAGGATGTGCTAAAGAGAGCTTTCATGTCTAATTTAGTTTGCTCCGTGAGACGATTGGTCAAGAACCCGGCCATTATTAGCTTTCCTTCCAAGCGAAACAAAGATGGCACAAAAAATAAGGAAATTAATGAAAGAAGATTACGATTTGTGAAGAACTACCATTCATGTATTCTTCTAAGTATAATATAAATAAATATAAGAGAGAATTGGATAGAACATATAGCCACCATAGGCGTGGATTTAACCAATAGATCGATTCGAACAAACGATTCGAATTTGAAGTTATGGACGATAGAGGACAACTAAACCGAAATTAGACCAAGAACGGTGTAATTCAGTTCAGGTTCGGTCAAATCAGTACGGTCATTCAGTAAGCCAAATTGGCACAATGTTAGATTGACTAAGAATGGTAATCATTTAGTTCAATAGCTGAGTCAATCCTATCATTCGAAGCGAGTCGGGAGTTTTGGATATTTTGGACTTGAGGATTCATTGTGTAGAGAAAAATCAAGATTTTAGTTTAGAAAACGTAATATGAAATTTTAGTTATCGAAACGAGGTCGGAAACACGTTTGAAAACACGAAAATGAGTCGAATTTTTCCAAAACGGGTGCCTGAGCGCGTGTTTGGTTGCTCAAACAGTAAGTTTTGGACCCAAAAGTGGGCGCTCGGGTACTCAAACGGGCGCTCGGGCGCTCACTCTCTGTACTCCGGGCGCTAGGGCGCCCAAATATTAGCCCAGGTCAGTGGCTCAGGCACTCGAGCGCTTGGCCGAATTTTTTTTTTTTTTTAATTTTCTGGGAACTCTTCTCAATTTTCTCTACAAATTTTGTAAAGCATGTTATATGAAATTCTAAGCCTAAACATTTTTTAAAAATTAAGGAAAGTCAAAAAATCCAATTTTCAAGTTTATTCGTTACTTCGTTTTTTTTCAATTTTTTGTTCAAAAGCATATTTTGGGGGTTCTTACAAGTCCATATTAAATTCTAAATCATCATTTTGGGGTTCGATCGGAAAATTTTTAAGAAATAAAACCAAGTTCAAACACGACGTTTAAATCTATTTTTCCTCGTTTCTTTTACTTTTATCACCAAATCGTCCTCATTTAGTCCGTAGTCCCATTCACATTTACGGTCCAAATATAACAAGGATACCACAAGTATTCACGAGTCAAGGAATTGAAATTTCAACATTTTGAGCTCATGCTTATAGCAATAATAATCATGACAATGGTATTCAAACGATAACAAGCGACATGCTCGAAACAATATAAGCTCAACATAGCATGAGATTAAGACATGAAGGAACATATAATCATGTCAACGAGAGAAACGAGGTTCCATAAGTCTTACCTTAGTCCTACGTGTGATTAAAGTATGAACTCCGAGTTTGATTCGATCAACCGTTTTACACGCCTAAACCAAGATGCAATTTCATATATCAAGCTCTAATATTTATGATCAAAGTGCTACAAACTTGATTAAGGTCTACTTTCCAATGGAGAAGGTTGCACCACGAGATTTCCCTTGATTCTTCCCTTAAAACTAGACTTGAATTAAATTTGTGCAAGTGTGTATATGTGCTTGGCCGATTTGAGAGAAGGAGAGGAAGTGAGGATGTTATATTTTCAGATTTTTTGCAAGTGTGTAAAAGAACAACAAGATCTAAGGTTGCATTTATAGAGGAAGGAGGTGGTGGTTTCATCATTAATTGGTATGGCTTCACCAAATAGCATGCCTTCCTACCAACTAAGCATGGTTGGCCTTACCACTACAATTTCCAAAATCTGAAATTGAGTTTTGAGTGTGAACATGTTTATATATATATGTATATATCAATCTATTTAAGAGTATTTAGTGTATGTGTATATGCATATATATGTGGGCCGAAAATTAGAGGGTGTTGGGCCATCATTTGGGCTGAAATTGTGATAAAAATTGAGGCCCAATCGAGAAAAATATTTGGTCATGCGATTCGTGATTTTGGAATTGATTTGTTGCACGTTTTATAAAAAATCATTTTGTAATTTTGATCATTTTGTATATATCAATCTCGGATTTTACAAACAGTTTCAGTTTTAAATTAAATTATTATTTATTGTCTATCTGAACAGTTTCAATTTTTACTGTAGTTTATGTATATACTTCTTATATATAAACCTGGAGTGCAGCTGTCCATTCTAAAATCATTGTTCATTTTTTTTTTCATATAATGTGAATTTATTTTAACGTTATATAATGTCTATTCTGTTATATAGAGATCACAAAACTTGTTATATAAATGATGAATATATATTAGATAATATTACTAAATAAGTACTTTATCTAAACAATGTACATTCATATAAGTGCCAAAAAAAAAATTTTTTTTTTTTTTTTTTTGTTATCAAGTATAAAACCAATTTACCAAATAACATTATATAAGTGTCTTCTATAATCACAGATGGGCATGACATTGCGCCTCGCGCGATGTGCTCCATTTCTAGTATGTGTGTGTATATATATATAAAGGGATGAAACTATTAACTGCTACCTAATTTCGCCTGTTTGGGTATACTTCAAACAGTATTAACCGATTATTTTATCAAGCCAAATGCGCAACAATTAATTTTAACATCTCGACCTAGTGTCCATGGGGATTTTTTTTTTCCCAAAAAAAATGGGGAAAACTAGAAAAAATTGTAGAGTACACCAGAAAAAATTCCAAATGGCTAAAAATTAAAAATTCGCAAGCATTTGATTCACAAGACAAGCACATATTCTCCTATATATACTCAACATGCTAAAAGAGCACAACAATGTGGAGTTGTTACTTGGGAGTTAAACTTGTTCAAGGCCTTTTTGGGTGTTTCCTCCTTTGTCATTTCATCTCCAAAGCCATCACTATAAGTTTTAATAGGAATATGCAGGAGTTCCCTCTGTTTTTTTTTATGAATCTCATATATTGAGGAAAAAAATAATTAATATGTCAAATAAAAGCACATCCATATTACGATTTGGGCTCATTTAAATGATGTTTGCAATTAATATCCACATACCTCTACTTTCATATTTGAACTCACCCGAAGCATGAACTGTTAGAAATGTAAATGAGGGTCCTCTACCGGTTTCAAGTTTATCTCAACTTGAGAATGCATGCTTTGTGAAGGCGTAACGGTAGGAGTTTTCCATTTCACACCCAACTTTGGACATGGACTATTGCCCTAAATCATTGTCTCCAGTGGTGTCTTCCTCTTTTCACAAACCACATCGCCAAAGTCCTAATTCTTGTCCCCAAACTGTAATGCCCCGGATTTCAAGGCATTTTGCTCCGAGATCCGAAGTGCTACTCGCAGACAGATAATCATTCTAAAACCAAATAGAAACTAACAAAATGCATTTATACAAAATCTCAATAGAAAAATACCATTGTAAGCCATTAAAATCCTAAAATACAATCTCATAACTTAATGTTCCAAATATACAAGTTAGAATTTCCAAAATTTATTACAAAATTCAAATTATAAGCTAAACGTATCCATAGTTTAAACGGGAACTTAACTAAACCAAAATATCACATCCGGATATCCTCACTATTACAAGCTAACAATCTATACATTCTTGACAAATCTGAAATCAAAACGTTCAACATGCCCAGGTACATGCTTATATACATCAATTCCAAATGAACGCCATATACTAACACGAGGTTTCAGTCATTAAATCCATTATCTATACTAAGCTTTAATTAGTCAATCATTGGTCTAGGAACTTACATGATATTATGAAATCATGAGTTCACTGATCCAGTAAAACTTATGGCAGAAAATAGGAACGAGGAGTAAGAATGATAAACAGAACAGTAATGGACAGGAATGTGATTCAGTAAAGTAGTACAGTATAATCAGGACAGTGTAATCAAATCGATAACAGTAAACAGCAATCACATTCGAGTCATGTAAGGCTGAATCAAGCAGTTTTGGTGGATCTATCACCCTTATATCTTCAAACAGATTCATCATTATCCCTCCAATGCTCTCCTAAGAGCCAGTACAGTAAAAGCACTGTCGACTATCCACGTGTTTTAAGATAGGCTTTCAGAACCCTAACTCCAGGGCTCGTCCAATCTATCCAACAGTAAGGGATTCCCAGGGGTTCTAATAGTCAATTCGATATTGCCCATATCAGATACCCTTGACAAACCCCAGGGCCCAACAATAATCATTTAGACAAGTTCAGGAATAGTCAGTCATTTTGGGTATATCAGTAAGCCATTACGGCACAGTATTTGATTGACCAATAGCATTAAACAAACGGTTCAGAAATTCGGCTAGTCATATCAATTAAACAAACCGAAATTTAGAATCATAAACTATAGAGAACAAATGGATCGAAATTGAGATCATAGACTGTAGAGGACAAATAAATCGGAATTGGGATCATAGATTATAGAGGACAAATAAATCAAAATTGGGATCATAGACTATAGAAAACAACTATGGACCAGAGGAGTTTTCATTTGAGGTCTTCATCTCATTAAGGGGGTAAAATATGAGATAAATCATTTGGAATAAATGTAAATTTTGAAATTCATTTTATCGGAACATTGGCTAAAAACCTCATTCGGATCGTAAAAATGATTTTTGTTAATAGGTATGAAGTTTAAATTTAAAGATATTTCATTTAGAAAAAAAAATATCAAAATAGTTCAAAATCAATATTTTTCTAGCGGCAGTTCACCTTTCGATTACTTTAAAAATTTATCTTAATGAGTCAAAATCTGTATTTTAACTCCATAAATAACTAGACTCGATAATCTTTCTAATGGTATATTTTTCGGGTTAATTTGGTAAGGAAAAGTTTGATTTTTAAAATTTGGAAAGTAGAAGTCGAGGCAGAGTCAATTCAGCTTCTTGGAAATCTAGCGGGTCGTGTTCTAAGGATGTTTTTTGCCATAATTTTTTATATTTTTTAGTGAATCTAAATTCTAATGCTATCTACACTTAAAGAGATTTCTAAAAGTATATTATATGAGTCATTTGGATGCCAGAAAGTCAAGTTTTCAAGGCCGAGAAATTGAAGATAAGACAGAGACATTACTGGATTATGGCAGAAATGGCAGTCGACCTTTCAAGGCCATTTTCTCTCATTTTTCTTCCTTTTTTTTCATAATTCTTGATTCTAAAGGTATCTACACTCAAAGAGGCTTCCAAGAGTATATTATATGGGCTATTTGGAGGACTGAAAGTCTAGTTTTGGCGGTTAAAAAGTGAAGGGTTGTGCTGGGCAAGGCTTACATGAGAGGCTGTCGATTTTCTTATGTTCTTAAATGTTCAAGTCCTCCTCTTTTAGTCCATGGTCCATGGGATAATTTCAGTACGAGCATAAGGAAGATGTAAAAATGTTCACAAGACATAAGATCATCATTTCAAGGTGTTGAGCTCATATTTAACAATAACAATGATCAAGGCACTAAGCTCAAACAACAACAACAATAAGATCATGAATATGATAAGCTCAACATAACAAGACGAACAAATCATGGAGAGACATATATAAGCATGTGAAAGAAAGATGAGGTTTCATAAGTTTTACCTCTTGTCCTAAGTTTAATCCGTAAATATACTCCGAGTTTTTCGAGTTTGATCAACTGTATCAAATGCCTAAGTCAAACCATAAATTCATATATCAAACTCTAAATCACATATCAACATAATTTTATAAGCATGAATCAAGTCTCGACTTACCAAATGGTAGAGAGTATACTACCTAGATTTTCCCCTTAATCTCCTTAATACTTGAAACTTGAAATGTGTGTGTGTGAAGAGTGGAGTGCCGAGAGATTGAAGCGAGTGGAACTGAAAATTTTTCAGCAAGAAGTATAAGTGCAAAAGCCCACCATTTGCCCCAGATTCTTCATTTATAATGGTATGAATTTAGAGAATACTTTGCCAAGGTTTTAATGAATTAAAATAAGCCTTCCTACAATCTTTTACCAACCACCATGGTCTCCCATTCTTGGAAATCCTGCTGCCATGTTTTCAAATTTTCAAAATCTGATTTTGTTCTTTTTTTTAAAAAAATAACATGGGTTGAAATTTGTGGGCTGATTTTGGGGCAATATTTGCTTAATTCTTGGGCTAAATTGAGGTCTAGTGGGCCGAAAAGATTGAAGAAATTGGGGCCCCAATCGAGAGAAAATGTTTGGAACGAGTGAATCTTGTTTTTAAAATAAAACATTTTCCATTTTATTGAAATCAGTTTTATTTTACAAAATTGACGATTCGAAATTTTAATTAGGGAAATGTTAGGGTGTTATAGTAACCATTACAGCATAGTCAAGTTATTAGGGGAAAAAAATGTGTGTGCATTTACATATGTGTTAAAAATGCTGTGTAACAGAAAAACATAAGAAAGCAAGTATAAGAAACATTTTAGCCAAAAAAAAAAGGAAAAAAAAGAAAAAAAAATAAAAAAGGGGAAAACAAGAAAAAAGAAAAAAAGCATATTCATTTACATTGAATGTTAACTAGTTAGAAATGTCGAGTTGTGGGAGTAGTAGAATTTCCTAAGGACGTGCTTTTTGATTCAAATGAGAGACTTAAGAATAGTATTTTCGTGACTGAGGAACCGTCCACCTTCCTGTTTTTTGGATGCTGGTATTACTTGGACATTGTGAAAGGCCAACCAATCAAAGCTTGTAGGTATTATCCCTTGGTCACTAAATGCAAATTACCGTCTTTTCTAATTCCCCACAAGGCATTTAATAAAGAAAACCAAATATTTAAAATAAAATATTTAAAATGTAACGCCTCGGAATACTATAGCATCCACCCCTAGGTTCGAAATGTTAATCACGAACGAGTAGCTAACTAATAATTGTAAATGTAAAATTCACAAGACATTCATAACTTAACAACTCAAAACATCCCAAAATTCACAACTAAAATTTTTCAAATTTTACATCATAAATTCCACAAAATACAATTAACCATATTTAGGTTCATACAAATTCAATTAAGCTTATAAATGATTAATTACATAAATCAAAATACAAATGCTAACTTGTGCTCCTCTCAAACCCAATCCTTCAAGTTAACTTTTTATATGGTAATTTGAAATCATAAGTCTACTGACATAGTAAGTTTATGGCATAGGAGAGATGAAGGACGTAACAAGGGAAACAAGAAGCCAACAATTATCATAGCAAAAATCAAACCAGGAATGTGATTTGCAATGAATTGAAATCATAAAGATGATCATGTGAAACAAATAGCTCGAATTTACATCACATACATATTAATCAAATATACATGGCTGAAACTAACGTTTGATGGGTCAATCACTCTTATAACTTCAACAAAACAAATATATGCTTTATCCCTCTAGATTTGCTTACTCGAGTGGCCACTCGAGCAACACGAATGAACTTTGAAACACGGTTGACCGTGTGCCTCGGAATAACTATTTGGAATCCTAACTCCATAACTCTTTTGGGCTATCCAACGGACATAAATTTTATGGGGTTCAGATTGACAATCCAATATCATCCAATCCAAAACCATCTAAAAATCACCAGATCCTAACACACATGCATATAGATTCAGAACATAAAAGCACATTCAAACATTTAAATCAAAATTGAATATCATACTCTCATATCGAAAGGATTCAAGGACGGATCGGATTAGACCCCAGACTTAGAAAAACTCGTTTTGAAGTCATAAAACATTATATAAAGATGTTATAAGGGCTTACATTTGAAAATTAGGGTCAAAACGTAAGGGTTTTGAATCTGGAATGGGCGCTTGAGCACTCATATGGGTGCTGGAGCTCCAAAATAGTATTTTTCATTGTGGGTTTAGGCGCTCGAATGGTCAAATGGGCGCTCGGGCTTTAAACAGTACAAAACTCACTGGATTAGGAGCGTTGGAGCGCACATTTGGGCGCTTCAGCACTCAATTTTTTTATTTTTATTTTTTGAAATCCTTATGGTAACGGGGGCAAAATGTGAAAAAACTAGACTTAGTTTGTTCCACTCATTATCAAGATTTCTAATTTTTAAGTTCCAAATTTAAGTGACAAACTTTGGAGAGAAAATATTATAAATTCCTTTTTTTTTTCCCTACTTTAAAATATGAATTTTTCTAGTAGCTTTTTTGAACATATTTTCCCTTAAAATTCCAAGCCACACATTTTAAATTTCTAAGTTTTCGTAAAAAAAAAAATATTTCTTAAGTTCAATAAACCGATTTTTTTGAAATTTAGTCAGTTTTTTCTTATGTCTATAGTCCAAATCCATACCAAGGTTATAGTAATGATAGCAAGGATACTCAGAGATTCATGGATTACCATTTCAAGAAATAGTGAGCTTAGGAGCACAAAGAATCAACAAGATCAACATATATAAGCTCAAATTTGCACCTAAAGCATGTAACTATGAATATTTACAAAACAAAGCATGAAAATCGGCCAAGAGACAAGAAAACTTACCGTAGGTCCTAAGCTTTTCTCAAGTGACGAAGTAGATGATCCCAAGTCTAGGAGCTAACCACCGAAGCCAAAGATCGAAAGCATACATATATTAGACTAATACTCCATAATCCTTAAATCTTACATTATACTTAAAATCCAATATTTTTTACACTTTCCACTTACCGCGCACACACACACACTTGAGAATGTAATCCTTTCACTCTTTCCCCTTGAAAACATTTGATGAAAATATATAAGTTTGTAGAGAAGTTCTTTATTTATTTATTTATTTATTATTATTATTATTATTATTATTATTTTGGAATATGAAGGTGTATATATGTGTGTGTATGTTAGGAGATTTCTTGTAGGCAAATGGAAGAAGACCAACCTCAATTTTGCCCATCCTATTTATAGACTTCACAAGGGCTTCTTAAGCAATTTAGGATTTGGTAAGTGCTACTCCATAATTTTCCTCAAGTTTGTTAGGAAGGCCATGCTTGGAGATGATGAGGGTGGTTGAACATTCACAAAAAAGAGGCATTAGTTGAGCAGCAACAGCTGCTGCTGATCAGATCGTGATTTCCCTTTCTTTTCTTTTCTTTTTTAATAGTGATTTTGAGCCTCAAGGTGTTGGGCTAAAACTTTGGTGCAATTGAGCCAGGATTTGGGCTTGTTTTGGAGGAAAATGATGCGGATATGAAGTGTCGAATGTTAGAAAAAAATTTCAAATGTAAAGAAATTATTTTAATGGTAAAATAATTTTTGCAATTGTAGGAATGATTTATTGTTTAAAAAATAGAAGGTTAAAATTTTAGTTAGGGAAAATTTCAGGTGTTCCTCTCTCCCCTCGAAGAGAATCTCGTCCCCATATTTATACCTTATTTGCATAGGTGAGGATACTTATCCCGTATTTCATCCTCACATTCCTAATTAACTTCTTTTACTTTTTTATTCCTCCAAAGTACCTTAACTTGAGGTATCCTACAATTTCTAAGCTCACGAACATGAAAATTTAGGATATGACCGGGCTGTTCTACGTACGAAAGGTCACTTTGAAGGTGTAACACCCCGGATAACGGCAGCATTCTGCATTGAGATCTGATGTGCTACTCGAGGTCGGGAACATTCTAAAACCAAATGGGAAACCAACATGCGCACTTCATACGGAAAAAATCCCAACATAATTTCATTATAAACCATAAATTTTTTTTTCAAAATATATACCGATGCTAACTTAACATTACCAGCCAACATTCTATATATTCTATTAGCCCAAAAGTCTAAACGACTACAAACTAAGATACATGCTTATCAATACATATTCGAATTACAATCCAACAGTCTATTCGGGCTATTGAGTCCAAAATACAACTTATATACAAAGATTCAAAACGAGGTGATGAACATGCTAACAAGAGCTTTAGTTAATCAACTCATGGTCTAAGAACCTACATGATGTTTATGGAATCATAAGTCCACTCACCCATTAAAATTTATGGCATAGGACCGGAGTACAAGATTCAGACGAAGAGCATATCAAGAATAGAAATCATGAATGTGACCTCACATAACATTTCAGGACAATGGAACGAACAAAACGAATAGATATTATAAATCAGATGTTACATTCATATCAATAAAACTTATGAGGCTGATTCAAATATTTGGTGCATTTGTCACCCTTATAATTCCAACATATAATACACATATAATCCTTATCCCTCCGTTTGCTTCTCCAAACGACTGCTCAAGGAGAGCCATACAGTATTTGAGACACAGCTGCCACAGCACGATCGACCACGAGTTTTAAGAGTATCTCTTTGGAATCCTACCTCCAGGATTCCTCTGAGCTATCCAATATACAGGAATTTCTGGGGACTTAGATTGTCGATCAAATATCGCCCAAATCGATACTCCTGAAAATTTCCAGGGCCTAACATACATACATTCATATAGGCTTGAAACAAACTGATCATATATGACATATCTTATATCATGAAACCACTAAGGGCACATATTCAATTGGCCACTCATATCATACAAACGATTCAAAATTTGGCCAATCATACATACATTCATTAAGGTTGTCAATAGAAAACATGAACTTGGAACTCCCAAGTAATGGTAACAAAATTTGGGAATTGAAGTAGAAATTTAAAATTGAACTTGGAGTATAAAAGTTTTATTTGGATCATCATGATAGTTTAAAAGAACATGAGAAGTGATTTTAGGAAGTTATTTTGATGAAAACGTAAAGTTGGTCGGGCCTTATATGTTTTTGTGGCGGCAGTTAGCTTCCCGACTATTTCAAAGATACATTCCAATAAGTTAAAATTTGAATTTTAGCTCTATGACCATCTAGACTTGACAAATTTTCCAATGGTGGTTTTATATTGAAAATTTGACGATCGATTCTTTAGTTATAAAATTTTTAAGTTGATCTAAAATTCTGCCATAATCTTTGGTCAATTTGGTAGGTTGAGTTCTTAAAATGTTTCTGGGTGTGTTTCTCCATGTTTTTCAGTATTTTTTAAGCCTAACATCGTCTACACTTAACAATGTTTCAAAAAGCTACTATTTTTTGGGCTGATTTGGTGAAGGAAATATTAGTTTTGAAGTTTTGAAAGTAAAGGATGTTGCAAGGTGCACTCTAGTAGCTCACATGATCCTTGGGTAATCTGGCAAGTTCAGTTCTAATGGTATTTTTGATCATTTTTCTCCATGGTTTTAAGTTATTCTTGATCCTAACACTAAGTAAACTCGATAAGATTTCAAATGGTGCATTTTATGGGTCCTTTAGATGTAAGGAGGTTAAGTTACAAATTTTTAAAATTGAGATTATGATAGAAGACCATCGCTGTTCACGGCAGTAGTGGCAACCTATGTTCCATTGGTGTTTTCAATCATTTCCCTCCTCCACTTTAGGTGATTTTAGATCCTAAAAGCATCTGAACTCCAAGGGTTTCCAACAATATATCATATGGCTATTTTGGATGAGGGGAAGTCAAGTTTTCAAGGTTGAGAAGTCACAGGTTGTGCAGGATAGAAGCTACCCGAGAAGCTGTGTTTAACTTTAAAGTTCAATCCTTTTTTTTTTTTTTTAACAACTAAGTTGCAATTTCACAAGTTTAATGATCCAACAATTCTCTAATCTCCCCAAATATAAGTTCATGATCCAAAAGAACAAGCAAACTCAAGAATATCAACCAATGACTCATAGCAAGTAAGATTGCCAATAAGATTATGATTTCTTAAGCTCAAGAATTGAAACATCATACAAATTATGAGGTTGATAACATGATTAAGGAAAGAAAGAAAGAATTTGATAAGTCTTACTCTAGTCCTTAAACTTTTCTCAAGGTGCTAAGTTTATTGAGATATGGTTGCTGCAGATGATATTCAACACCTACCAAAACCAAAGTGATACACTTAGATATGCATTATCTAACTCTTTAAAATCTCTTAAGGTGCATGACATGAAGTTCAAACTTACCCAGTCCTAGGAGAGTATATTCCCTTTATCCCCTTTGATTTTCTTCTTTTGTTGCTTAAGAAATTTGTGAGTGTATCGGTGAATGAGGCTACCGGGAGGGAGAAGGAAAAAAGGGTGAAAGAAGATGACAAATTTTCAGCAAGAATTGAAATGACCAAGCAAAGCAATTAAATACAAATCTCTCCTCTAATTTATAAATTGTAAGGATAGCCATCTCATGGTTCTAAAATTTTGCAAATTAAAAATTGGAAACCAATCCCTCATTTTGAGAGATAATTTCGACTGCCCCATGCTGTGCACAATTTGATTTGATTTTTCTTTCTTCTTTTTCTTCTTCTTCTTTTTTTTTTTTTTTTGAAATGTTTAATTATTGGCCCAAAATGTGGGCTAAATGTATTTAAATTTTGGGCTTATTTGTGGCTTAAAAAGGCTTATTAGGCCGGATTAATGCAAAAACTAAAGACTCAAAAGAGAGAAAATATATCGGATGCACGGAACTTATTTGGGGCTAAAATGATTTTTATTTTATTGAAATCGGATTAATTTTTGAGAAAATATAGTTCAAAAATTTTAATTTGAAAAATTTTTGGGACTCATCTGGATCGAAATAGGGTACGAAAATAAACTTGAATGCATGAAAATCTTTTGGATGCACAAAACTTATTTTGATGTTAAAATAGTGTTCATGATTTTGAAAATGAATTATTATTCAAAAAATCGATTATTCAAGATTTTATTTTAG
Source organism: Handroanthus guayacan (assembly GCA_014898755.1). NCBI lineage: Eukaryota > Viridiplantae > Streptophyta > Magnoliopsida > Lamiales > Bignoniaceae > Handroanthus > Handroanthus guayacan. The sequence continues at coordinate 170,413 of JACFYI010003768.1, forward strand.
GAAAATTTTTAGGGTGTCACAGAAGAGGAGAGTCAAAGTGCTCTATAATATGCTAGAGATTGGGATAATACTTCCGTAACTGAAAGACATGGAATACATTGTGAATCCCAGTGAGATTCAGTGGAAGATCCAGCCGATATGCTACAGGGCTTATCCGCTCAACAATTCCGAAGGGTCTAGTGTATCTGGGGTTTAGCTTTCTGCTTTTGTCCATCCTTGGGATCCCTTTCTGTGGAGCGACTTTCAAAAATACTTCATCTCCGATATTGAATTTTAGATCCTTTGTCCACTTATCTGTATAGCACTTCAGATGATCTTGAGTGGTTTTTATATTTCTCTTGATGATCTGGATTTTGTCTACAGCTTCTTGTATCATTTCAGGTCATAGAGCTTCATTGCCTTTACTCAATATGCTCCTGACTTCATCTAGATCCCAGTGAAAAGGTGATCTGCGCCTTCTGCCATACAATGCTTCGTATCATGCCATTTGGATGGAGGTTTAATAGCTGTTGTTGTAGGCAAGTTCTACCAAAGGTAGATACCTATTCCAATTTCCCAGGAAATTAAGGACACATGCCCTCAACATGTCTTCCAGAATTCGTATTACCCTTTCTGATTGGCCATCTGTCTGGGGGTGAGCAGCAATACAGAAAAGAAATCCCATCCCCAAATGCTTTTGTAAGCTCCTCCATAGCCTTGCCGTAAATTTTAGATTTCTATCGAAAACAATACTCTGAGGGATTTCATGTAACCATACTATCTTCTTAGGGTAGATCTCGGCGAGTTTTTCAACATTGTACTAGATTTTGACATTGTTGCAGGAACTACGCTCCAAAATACAAGAGCATTCACCCGTAGGTCCAGAACGCACCCACAAATGAATAGCTAACTAATAACTGTAAACATAAAATCCACAAGGCATTTTCAACTTAACAACTCAATCCATAATTTACAACTAAAATTTTTCAAAGTTTACATCATGAGTTCCACAAAATACAACTAACCATACTTAGGTTCATAGAAGTTCAACTAAGCTTATAAATGATTAATTACATCAGTCAAAATACAAGCGCTAACTTGAGCTCCTCTCAAACCCAATCTTTCAAGTTAATTTCCTACATGGGAATTTGAAATCATGAGTCCACTGACCCAGTAAGTTTATGGCATAGGAGAGACAAAGGACATAATAAGGAAAACAAGAAGCCAAAGATGATCATAGCAAAAATCAAACCATAAATATGATTTGCAACAAATTGAAATCATAAAGACGATCACGTAAAATAAATGGCTCAAATTAATATCACATTCATGTTAATCAAATATACGTGGCTGACACTAACGTTTGGTGGGTCAGTTACCCTTATAACTTTAACAAAACAAATATATACCTTATCCTCCAAATTTGCTTACTTGAGTGGCCACTGGAGCAGCACGAACGAACTTTGAAGCACGATCAACCACGTGCCTCTGAGTAGCCATTTGGAATCCTAACTTTAGAACTCCTCCGGGCTACCTAACGGACAAGAATTTCTAGTCGTTCAGATTAACAATCCAATATTGCCCAATCCAAAACTACCTGAAAATCCCCAAGGCCTACCAGACGTGCATATAGGTTCAGAATGGGAAAGCACATTCAAACATATAAATCAAAATTATGTGACGCCCCACGAAATCTCGGGGATGTGCGGAC
>JACFYI010003768.1:174364-187273 GCA_014898755.1 Handroanthus guayacan
TGAAATAAGGATTTCGAAAATATATATTTAGAGAAAATTTTGGGTCGTTACAGCTTACGAGTACAAAGAATCAATAAGATCAACATATATAAACTCAAATTTGCACTTAAAGCATGTAACCATGGATATTCACAAAATAAAGTATGGAAATCGACCAAGAGACAAGAAAATCATAAAACTTACCATAGGTCCTAAATTTTTCTTAAATGATGAAGTAGATGACCTTAAGTCTAGAAGCTAACCACCTAAGCCAAGGATAAAAAATATACATACATTAGACTAATACTTCATAATTCTTAAATCTCACGTTAAACTTAAAATCCAATATTTCTTACACTTCTCTCTTACCCCACGCACACACACTTTCTCTCTCTTGAGAATGTAATTCTTCTACTATTTTCCCTTGAAAACACTTGATGAAAATATATAAGTTTGTAGAGAATATCTTTTTTTTTTCAAAATATGAAGGTATATATGTGTGTGTATGTTAGGGGATTTTTGGTAGGCAAATGGAAGAAGACCAACCTTAATTTTGGCCATCCTATTTATAGACTTCACAAGGGCTTCTTAAGTAATTTAAGAGTTGGTAAGGGCTACTCCATAATTTTGATTAAGTTTGTTGGGGTGGCTATGCTGGAGATGATGGGGGTGGTTGAACATCTACAAAAAAGGGCATTGGTTGAGCAGCAACTGGTGCTGCTGATCAGATCATGATTTTCATTTTTTTTTTTTTAAATATTGATTTTGTACCTTGAGGTGTTGGGCTAAAAATTTGGTGCAATTGGGCCAAGATTTGGGCTTGTTTTGAGCCAAAATGATACGGATACGAAGTGTCGAATGTTAGAAAAAAATTTCAAATATAAAGAAATTACTTTGATAATGAAATAATTTTTACGATTGTAGAAATGATTTATTGTTTGACAAATGGAAGGTTAAAATTTTAGTTAAGGAAAATTTCAGGGTGTCACATAAAATATCCCTATTTATAAATTCTTCTTCACCATTTGCCAAAAATTAAACATTATGTAATTTTAATTTCTTATTTGATAAGCCAAATTTCAAAGTTATTTTAATTTGCCCATTTTTAATTTGCTAAATGTGTGCGGATTTTAGTTAAAAAAAAAAGGAAAAATGAGAAAATTGAAACAGAACGTGAAGCTAAGATAAAGCAAAACAAATTCCATATTTTTGCACAGTAAAATTAAAATCCAATTCAATTCACATTTCGCTCAACAATTAAATTAGACATACATTTTATCCAACAAACAAAAACATGTCCCAAAATATTTAACTTTACTCTAGAGAAAATCATAAATGAAGAAACTTATAATTAAGATTGAGATGAATAGTTGGGAAACTGAGATTTGGGGAAGATTGAATTAAGAATAACGAGATCAAACTCCAAAGCCTTAAAATTAACTTTGAAGAAGATGGAGGTGGGGAGGGAGCGGGGGGGCACATCGAGAGAGTTGAAGGTGAATGCATGGGCATGGCGGGGGTGCCAAAGTAGTATGGTAAAGTCAATGGAACTTGGCAGCAGGCCGAACGGTGTGGATGATGAATTTTTTTTTTATTTTTTTATTTTTTATTTTAAATGGAGAGAGCATATGCCATATGGAGAGATAGATGGATGAAAGAGACAAGAGAGTACGGTGGTGGAGCAAAAGCTTGGTTTTTTGTTAAAGATGCTACCAACATTGACTTTAATTAGCTATTTGGTAGAGCTCTTTAGAACCAAAACATTAGATATGCAAATTTCATTAAAAAAATTAACACAAAATATTGGTACATAGCACAATGAGCACAATTCATATCTTCATATCAGAAGAAAAATTAATTGATATTGAGTTATGTCCCTTGTATTTCTAGCATAAGGACAAGATTATGGAGTATCATACGATAAACATCACTACAAGTATGTGTGTGTGTGTGTGTGTGTAATATATAATTTATAATATTAGTAATAAAAAATTGTGTGATAGTATAACGATTGTTATTAATAATTTGTAATAAGTGATAATAATTTATATCAAGTGATAATGGTGTGTCAATATAAAAATTGTCACTAATAATTTGTATTAAGTTGGGATAATTTTCATTTTATCACTAATATTATGTTTTGGGCAATGATAATTTTTATTTATCACAATATAATTTAATAGTCACAAAGTCTTTGAGTAGTTCGTATGAATAATTATTAACATATGTGTAGTGACAAGCTAGTAAAAACAACAATTGTCACTTCTATTTGGTCACAAGATTTTCATTATCACCATTTATCACTATACATGTATTATTAATTATCTATAGTGACAATTTAAGTATAATTTTTATCAGTTTCCACTTCGTTGAAATAATTTTTGTGGCAAAACCCAAACTTTTTGTATCAAACTACATTTTTTGTCACTCATACTATATTTTTTAATTAATTTTCTTAATAATGGTCGCTTTAATAGTAAGCTTAACTTTACACATATTGTTTTGATTCCCAAGTGTAATAATCTAGAGTCGATCACCCAATTTCGTCCGATTAGTCTCAGTAATGTACTCTATAAGATCGTGTCTAAAAGTATTGCTAATTGACTCAAGCCTTTTATGAATTCTTTGATTGCTGACACTCAATCGACATTTGTCGCTTCTCGTCTGATAACCGATAATGTCCTTGTTGCGTATGAGATTAAGCACTATCTTCAGAAAAAGACTAAAGGGAACCTTGGGTATATGGCTCCTAAGCTCAACATGAGTAAAGCATACGACAAAGTTGAATAGAGCTTTCTTCGGAGCATTTTGCATAGAATAGGTTTCCCAGTGAGCTTTGTAAATTTAATCATGACCTGTGTATCTATTGTTTCCTATTCTCTTATCTTGAATGGTTGTCAGTTTGGTTATCTTCACCTGCATAGGAGCCTTCGTCAAGGAGGCCTTTATCACCATAGTTGTTTCTTCTTTGTGCTGAAGGCTTTGGTGCTTTAATCCGAAAGAAGAAAATGGGTGGTAGCTTAAAAGGAGTGGCAATTAGTCGTAATTCACCGCGTATATCACACGTTTTATTCACCGATGACACGCTTGTGTTCTGCTAAGCGACTATGGAAGCAGTGGAATGTATTCGGCAAATCCTTCACATCTATGGACTTGCATCTGGCCAGGAAATCAATTTACAGAAACCCACTGTCATCTTCAGTAGAAACTCGGATCCCACCACAAAGGAGACAATTGGACAGATTTTGGACATCTAGGTGGAGGAAAAACATTCAAAGTACCTTGATCTTCCAGTGGTTGTTGGCAATTCAAAGAAGGAGATTTTCTCTTATTTAAAGGATAGAGTGTGGGACAGGATTAGCAGACGGAGTGAGAAATTGCTTTTAGGAACTGGCAAGGACGTGCTTATTAAAGAGGTAGTTCAAGTGACCCTGACAAATGCCATGAGTTGTTTCAAGCTGTCTAACGAGCTAATTAAGGATAATGAATCTCTTACATCACAATTTTGGCGGGGCGAGGGGGATAAAAAGAGGATACATTGGATCAAATAGTTGGAGCTAGTCAAGTCTAAAAAGAATGGGGCTTCGGCTTTCGTGACCTTCGAGCATTTAATATGGCCTTACTAGCGAGATAGGCTTGGAGAATTCTCAAATTTCTGAACACTCTCCTGGGTAAAGTTCTCAACGCCAAATATTTTCCAAATTGCTCTCTATTTGAAGCTCTAAAGGGCAACAACTCATCCTTCACATGGAAGAGTATCTGGAAACAACTGCAATCATTAAAGCTAGCTATAGATGGAGAACAGGAAGTGGGAAGAAGGTCCAAATTTGGCATGACGCGTGGTTACCTCGTCCCCGATCCTTCGGGACTATTTCTTCACCTCATCTTTCACCTTATGACGCCATAGTCAGTGAGCTCGTGGACCCAATTGGTGGTGGCTGGAATTGATGCCTTCTTGATGATATTTTTTTGTCATTTGAGGTGGACTACGTCCTCTCTATTCCCCTTGGGGACCTATCAAATGAAAACACTCTTATCTGGCACTTCTTGAAATCAGGTGTTTTCTTTATCCTAAGTGCCTATTTTCCATTTTTGGATATGAAGCAAAGAGATTTTGAAGTGAATCATGACTCTACTAGTGCTCTGGGTTCTTAATCTTGGCATTCTTTGGAACTGCAGGCTATCCTTAAGGTGAAGCTATTTGGCTAGCGCTTGCACTGAGACCTTTTAGCTTCGAAGCATAATCTTCTTCGCTGCCATGTAATATCAGATGATTGGTGCGAGGTATGTGAAAATAAAATCGAAACCACACTTCATATCTTCCTTTATTGTCATGTTGCTAGATTATTGTGGGCAGTATCTCCATTGCCTTACTGTGCTATTAACTGTGAAGCTACATCTACGAATGAATGGATTCGAATGGTTTTTAAAAATCTAGATGCTAAGCAATTTGAACTTTTCCTAATGCTATGTTGGATTGTAATACCCCGAGATTTTCCTAACTAATATTTTGAATCGCCGAGTTCGTAAATTAAACCAATTTCATTAAAACGAAAAATGTTTTATCTTCAAAATATATTTTACACACTCGAAATATTTTCACTCGTTCAAGCCTTGATTTTTCTCAAATCTTCAGCCCAATAAACTTCATCTAGACCCAAGAATTGGCCCAAACGTTTGACCCAAACCTCAGCACAAAGTTTGACCCATAAATTAAATATTTCAAAAAAAAAAAATAAGAAAATCATATTTCAAAATCTAAGGAATGGGGCAGCCGGATTTTGCTTCAACAAACCATGGTGTTTGGTAGCATGTTAGCATATTTTACTTAAAAAATTTCATGACCAAGTATTTACAAAAATCTTTGATTATAAGTAAGGGGTGTAGGCTTGTATGGATCAATTTCCTTCCTTCCATTTTTGGCTGAAACTTTAACTTTCTTCCACTTCTTTTCTTCTTCTCGGTGGTTGCATTTTTCACACATACATAGTTGCAAAAGTTTCCTAAGTGCAAAAGAAAGATTAAAAAGGGAATCAAGAGTATCCTCTCAAACATTTGATAAGTAAGTTTTAGTTATGATTAGATATTATGATAAGTTAAGATTTGAGTTTGATTTAGAACTTAATATTTGTGTCTAGATGATTGATCAACTCGGAGTGCTTGGTGTGCTGACATTTAAGCTTCGGACAACAAGTAAAACTTATGGAACTCTTACCTCTTTCACATGCTCATATGTTACTCTCCTTCATGATGAGATGATCATGATAATATATTGCTTATTGTAAGCTTTGTGTTGCTATGCCATGCTTCTTGATAATCTCTAGTTCAATGCCTTTGTAATGCTAGACCTAAAGCTTATTGAACTCCCTAGACATGAATACCTATGCTTTGGTTTGGACCTAAATCTTGGACCATGGACTATGAGGAGGACTTGATGTTTTGAAACTAAGAAAACGAGAAATATAGATAAAAATGCTATTTTCAAACTCGACTTTAAATTCTTCGAAAATCTTCGACCAAGCTTTAAATTGATGTTTTACGAATGTTTATAGACTTAAAAGAGCCCCAAAAATGAAAATTTCAAGTCAAAAATCAAAAGAAAAATAAAAAAGACAAAAAATTGGATTTTTCACCCAAGAGTGAGCACCCAAACGCTCGTTCAACCACAATTTTCCAATTTTTTTTCAGAAGCTCGGTGCTTAAGCGCATGTTTTGGGCGCTCCAGCTCCCACCCTAAAATTTGAAACTCTAATTTTTCTAGTAGCTGAGCGCTCAAGCGCTCAGATCCGTGACGAAAAACACTATTTGAGCACTCGAGCGCCCAAACGGGCGCCCAAGAGCTCATTCTAATGAGCTTAAACTTGTTCCAACTTCGTTTTTGACACACCAAGTCCATATCTAATATTTCTAAAGTACGTTTGAGATTTCTAACATATTAATCCTCTAGTTCGTAGTCAAATCCTAGTTCGCTTGAATGAAACAATTGACCTAAATTTCGAATTGTTCATATCACTGTTAGTTGGTCAATCAAAATGTGCTAAATGGCTTCATGATTATACAATATGTTTGAACGTCCCGTTTATTGTTAGCCTCATGATAAGCAAGCAAGTGGGGCCCTGGGGATTTTCAAGAGTATCGGATTGGGCAACGTTGGATTGACTGTCCGAGCTCTTGTAAATCCCTGCAAGTGGGGTAGTCCGGATGACCCTGGAAGTAAGGTTCTGAGGGGTCATCCTAAAGCACGTACGTCGGGTGTGCTTTACTGTTTATAAGTTGCTCCTTCAGGAGTTTGGAGGGATAAGGAATTTAAATGACATGAGTTGGAGTTATAAGAGTGACAGGCCCACCAAAATATTACTTCTGCCATACGACTTGAATGTGATAAATGTTCATTGATAAATGCTTGATTTGCTCGTTCTGATTACTCTAGTTCGTTTACGAAAATCACATTCTCATCTTGATATCAATATGCCCGTTATTTGAAACTCTCTCGTTTTCGTCCTTATACCATAAGTTTTACTGGGTAAGTGGATTCATGATTCCACAATATTATATAGGTTTGTAAGTCTTGATGATCGACTGTAGCTCCAGCATAAACGCGATTAGTTTCTTTTGAATTGTATTAAGCATGAATTTTTGCTAGCTAGGACTTTTGAACTTATAAGTTGTATTGTTAAATCAGTTTGTAATAGATGATTAGATACTTATGTATTTTGGACTACCTTATGGTTTTGAATGTTATTTTGGGATTTAGTTCAAATTGTTCTTGTTGGTTCCTGTTTTTGATTTTAGATCGTTTTTAGTACGCGGGTAACGTCTTGGATTAAAGGGTGGATTGCTGTGGTGACCTAGGGCGTTACATGGATGTTTTTGGTTCAATAGGAATCAAGTTCAAAGTGGTGAAAAAGGGGCTCACTGTTATTAAGATTGTGGAAAATGCAACCAACTTCCTTATTAGGTTTCGCGATGCAACAACGGAGGAAGTCCCAATGATTACCAGAGTACTTGTGCATCACTGGACCTGTCTGGTTGAGGGAACCATCAAAAGAAACTTCAATGCGGCTATTTTTTATTTTAAAAAAACAAAAGATAAGCATTGGGACAGTGGCGAGGAACCAAAGAGTTGAGTGCTTAGCTTGGAGAACCCATGTCTGTGAGAGTCTAATTAAGGCTGAAACAACAGAGGCGTTGGCAAGTAAGAAGGCTACCGAACTTGCAGCAGAGTACCAGTGGAAGAAGATCATTTTCGAGGGTGATTGCTTGTCTGTGATTCTCGCTCTAAAGCAATATTCCCCTAACTACTTTGAGATTGGAGTGCTGATCAAAGATGCTCATCGTTGTGTAGAGTTCGCTAGCGAGGTTCTATTTACCCATGTCCGACGGAAGGCGAATATGGCAGTGCATACACTTGCTAGAATGGCACTTCTTATTTCTTTGGATTTCTTTGTTTCGCCCTCTGTACTCATGAATGATTTGTCCTTTGATTCCATTTGAATAAAATTGCACCCATTGTTTTTTCACAAAAAAAAATTATATTTTTGTATTACATTTGTAAAATAAATGTAGCTAGTTATTTCATGGGACATAATTTAATGGTAGGGAAATATTTTATCAATGTCTATATGATTCAAGTAGCACGATTGAGTCCTAATGTTGAGAATAATAATAATGTGTAGCAATGGAGGACGCTTTAATTGTAACTATTAGAGGAAGAAAACCATTAATATTTATTTTGTTTGTAATCAATACACATAAATGATGATCTTAGTAAAATTTTATTGTAATTTATAATATTAGATAACACTTATTACATAAATGACCTATTTATTATGAAAAACATTATTGATTTATTGTGGTTTAATATTTTATAATATCTCTTTGGTATTATTTCTTACAAATTTCATGTTTGGATTCAATATATATTTGGTCATTATTGATGGAATGCTAGTTTGAGCTAATGGAATTTGATTCTATATTATGATCGGCGATCATAACCTGCACATAGAAGACGTGATCCGTAGCACCCCCGGATCCAAGAACGACTATCCTTAGGCCGGCAACGCTACCTATGGGTAAGCGGACCTTTAGCGGAGCAATAAACATATATGATAGATTTAACTAAACAAACACTATATAATATTCTTATACAGAGGCCGCAACGTTCATTATATAGCATAGATTATACTATTATAACTGCAAAATAAACAAACTATATTTACATAAATTCTCCATATACTAAGGTTTTAGTGGCTACAAGCCACCTAATAGGATATCTATTAATTACAAACCGTACATAAACTCTAATTTTAAGGCGTACATTGCTGTTATTTATTATAAATGATAACACAAAGTATAGACACATATTTACAATCCAATAAGCCTCCAGACTTTATTCACCTATACATTGTAACATAATTACATAAGTCCACTAATTTAATAAAGATTATAGCTATGGAATGATAAGGAATAAGGAATCCAACAAATAGTTATAGAGGCAACAAGCTCAATAAATAAAATGAAGCGTGCTAAACAATTGTGAACATCTCATAAGTAATTATAAACGAGTAGCTCGACAAGAGCATAAACAATTCTATAACATATTAACAATTAACACAAATCGCATAACGAAGGCTGAACTAGTATTTGGTGGATCTGTCACCCTTATAACTCTGAAATAATACATAATCATTATCCCTCCATATGTCCCATGCTCGAGTGGCTGCTCAAGATAGTGACCTGATTATATAATGTGATCAAAATATCAACGGTCCGTATGTCATAGGATAGTTCTTGGAAAACCTACCATAAACTTCCATGGAACTACATAAATGAGTAGGAAATTATTCAGAAAATCAACCATCAACCCGATACCGCCCAACATCTCTCCTGAAGTTTTCCAATGGCCCATAAACATGCATCGAGGATGATAGGAAACATGAGTTCAAAGGAAATTCCAAACGATCATTATGGGGTTATGAACGGGTATTGAGTAAAATTCTCAACTTAGAACCTTGGACATAAAGATTTAATTTGGGTTATCAAAATAGTTTAAAAATATGGGATTTGATTTTAAAGAAATTATATTGATGAAAAATGTTAAATTAGCCTAAGTTCCATATACCACTTTTTCGCCGTTCAACTTCCCAAGAATTTTAAAAGTACATCTCAATAAGTTAAAATTCATATTTTAAAGCCATAAATATCTAGAATCAATGTTCTTTCTAATAGTAGTTTCCTATCGACAATCCACCGACTGGATTTTCATTTATATCCATTTAAAGCTCACCCCTATTTCTGTCACTATTCCTCGGCAGTTTGGCATATTGGATTCTCAAGATATTATTGGATATGTTTTTCTATGGGTTTTGGTTTTTTTTTATCCTAACATCCTCTACATTCAATAAGAGTTTTAATGGTATATTTTGTGGGTCGATTTGATAAAAGAAAGTTTAGTTTTAAAGCTTGGAAAATGAAAGGTATTGCAAGGCTCATCTATGCTACGACCCTTGTTTCCTAGTAATCTGGCAGGCTGTTTTCTAAGAGTATTTTTGGTCACATTTTTCCATAATTTTGAGAAATCTAGATTCTAACACTATCTATACTCGATAAAATTTTTGAAGGTATATTTTATAGGTCAATTTTGATAAAAGAAAATTAGATTTTCAAAGTCGGAAGATAGGAGGTATGATTAAGGAGGACCTCCCCTGTTTCTGGCAATAGTGGCAATTTGCTTTCCAAAGGTATTTTCAATCATTTTTTTCCTTATTTTTTTGGTTATTTTTTTTTTATAATAGCATCTATACTCAAAGAGGTTTCCGAAAGTATATTTTAAGCTTGGAAAAGTAAAAGTTGGTGCAGGCACAGTAGCTACCCCAGCGACTAATAATTTTATTTTTAAGTCCAACCAAGTTTATGAAAAGAACAAGTTCTAAATCCAGACTTTGATGATCCAATAATCCCTTTAAATTCACTAAATCCGTATTCAAGATCCATCAACAAAGTAACTCAATCAATCAGCGCAAGAATATTCATCAAAACAAGCATATCGATAAGCACAACAATAGGGCAAAGGAGCGAAATCATATTACTCAGTCATATCACTAAAAGATTTTTGGATATAAACATGAATGAAATAAGTTGAGTATAATCATGATCCTTACCTTTGTAGCTAAGTGTAAATCCTTGAAGTTTCTTGATCCCCTCAAGCTATTCTTCCTAAACACCAAAGAAAATCTATTCAATAATATCTTAATTTGACTATCATATATTTAAACCAAACCTAAAATTACTAAGTTAATGAATGAGTTAACACCTTACAAATTCCCCTTAGCTTTGTATTTAAAAATGATGGATGAAAGTGAGCAAGAAAATGTCAAGATATTTTTTTTCCTTCTTGTAGTTGTTGGCCAAAAGAGAGGAAAAAATGAAGAAGAAAAGTTGTTCTATTTTGCTCCCAAAATTCCCTGCAAATTGGAAAAAGAAAAATGGCGTGGTTGAAATTTTTTGAAAGTTGGCAATGAGTGGATTGGATTGAGCTGGTGCATGAGTTGGATGTTTGTTAGATTTTCCTTGATTTTAGGCACATGGTCATTATCCTTGAAAATGATATTATCTTCACCTTTAGTGTGGGTGAATGTGTGCACCGATTTTTGCTTTCTTTTTCTCTCTTTTCTTTATTTAATTAAAATAGGATTTGAGCTTTAAAATTGGGTTTAGAAATTTTTAGACCTAATTCTAGGGCCAAATATTTATTTAATTATGCTTGAAATAATATTTTCGCCATTTTAAAATTTTCGGCAATAGCAATTGAAATTCATTAAAACAGTGTTGAGGTTTTGAATTTCGAAATAAAGGTTTGAAAATATATTAATGAAAAATTTTGGACCAAAATAAAATTTTTGAAATTCATAGGGTGTTTTTAATAAAATTGGATTGAAAGAAAAAATTTGGGTAAATTGCAGAAAACCCCCCAACCTTTTGGGGATAGTGCACATTACCCCCCAACCGTTTTAAAAGTGCGAAATGCACCCCAATCTTTTGATATTGTGCGCGGGAGTCCCCTGAACGCAAAATCCGGCGGCATCTATGAGAATATTCCGTTTTGGAGGGATTTTTTGTCATTTGAACACCTCTTGCACCACAATTACATTTTTACAGTCATATTTTAGTTAAGAACATGGTTTTAAATATCCAAAATACAACTATATTACAAAAAGAGGAATCAAATGGCTGAAAATTATACAAAAAAAAAAATCTAGAAAATCAACTATTACATGAACAAATATATGAGAATGCAAGATATACTCATCACAATCCACATCTTCAACTCTTTTGACTTTCTTCTTGTAATCTTAAATTCAAGTTTATTATGATTTGAGATGATGAATGTGGTCTTATTTTTGGGATTTTTAAGGTAAAATTACACACAAACCCTCTCATAAACTAAAAGGACAATTTTACCCTCAAAAAATCCCCCCAAAATGGAATATTCTCAAAGATGCCACCGGATTTTGCGTTCAGGGGGCTCCCGCACACAATATGCAAAGATTGGGGTGCATTTCGCACTTTTAAAACGGTTGGGGGATAATGTGCACTATCCCCAAAAGATTGGGGGGTTGTCTGCAATTTACCCAAAAAATTTTATAAATGAAAATTCTTTGCCAAGAAAATTATTCCAAATAATTGAAAAAATTTCGGATTGGAAGAGAAATAATTTAAATAGGACTGGGAGAATTTTTGAGTTATTACATGATTGACTTTAGGACAGTGAAAAGTAATATAACTTCCCAACAATGCAATTGTCTTCTTTTTTTAAATTCCTATTCTTTTTCATTAATTAATTTATGATTGTGATGTATTCATTTGTAAGAGTTTAATATTTTTTATTATATTGTATAAACCAAATCATCTGAGAGTAACAATATCTAAAAGCATGCTTTAATAAATTCCTAAATAACTAGCAATGACTCTAAAATATCACCATATTACAATTACAATATCCATGAAATAATGATGTAATCAAATAAATCATGAAAGTTCAAACTAAATGTATATATTTCTAGTTATTTCATAACATGGTAAAGTAGTCGTAGAGATATTCTTAATCAGCATCTAATATGGTCCAATTAATCCAATATATTAGCACCATATTGATAATAATATTAGGACCCAATTGCAAAAAATTACTTTTACATTATAAAATAGATGTTGGCACTATTCAGTGTGTGAATTCAATTAAATAGAAGACAACTTAGAATGTAATTTCCTCTATTGTTAATATTTATTTTGCAATAATATTATTATGTCAATCAAGATTATATCAATTAATTTTATTCACTTCAATTCATGATTTATTTACAACATCAATTATATTTTCCCCAATGAAACTACTTTGAACGCGTAGGGTGTTCATTTAAATTATATTTAATTAGTTCATTTTGTAGTTATATTTAATTATTTATAATTTATTATTAATGTTACTTTATTATCAATATACATTTTTATCGAGTAATTTCGTTACAATTCAACAAACAAGGCAGGCAACATATTTATTTCATTATCTGGTTTTATTTACTCAGTTATAATTCATTATTATCAAGTAAATATTAACATCAATGTATTTTGATTTTCTGGGTCATAAACCACCTGGGTTATATCTTTTTTTATTAACATACATAAGGGGTTAAAATGAGCAATCATAACGACTTAGTCTATCAGACCCAACCACGAAAATGACATTGCCCATTGTAGAAAAATGTTTTCACAAGCCCATTGGATGACAATTGCAGCACGCCCATTTCAAAAAGTTTGCCCATTCATCGAGTTCATGCATGACCGGCTGCCCCAGTGTTCACTCTATTTTACCTGTGTGGCAGGTGACCGGTCAAAACTCAAATTGGCATAGAATTAGTGTCTGACGTCAGCCACAAT
>JACFYI010003768.1:203762-224992 GCA_014898755.1 Handroanthus guayacan
GGTCTTGGTATGGCAGATTTGGAGAAGTGAAGAGGAAGACACCGAAATGGGTTCTAGAAGAAACTGAAGTTCAGATTTCCTTTTGATTATTCCAGGGGCAAAATCGGCATTTGATGTTTTAGACACTGCTGATATAGGGTTGCGGCATGTGTGCAATTAAATTAAAAACGCAGAGGTTAAATTGCTATTTAAAATAACATAGGGGGCTATATGCTATTTCAAAATATCACATGGGGGTAATATGCAATTCTCTCCTATGGATTGTGATACAACTTTTGCAATTCTTATTGTACGAATATGTTTTTTCGTTCCAAGAGACACACTCGAAGCTCTTCAAGTGAGAGTCGCACTAAACCAGCAAGGTCATACTTATTAGCAAGAAACACAACAATGACTTTGCTTGGTCACAATTAATAAAATAAAACAACTAATTAAATTCAATCCAAAATAATATTACATGACCACAATGCCACCTCACAACAAACCGAGCTCGTCAATTGTGCGGCGAGCATGGCCATTGGGCTCAAGGCTCGAAGCCCCAGTGTCAGATTGATTATATATTGACGGAATTGTTTGGGTTCTCCTCTTACTTTATTTCCTTTCCAATATTTTGCACAAGAATTTTGGGAGAAAAAAAAAGGAAAGAAAAGAAAAGAAAAATGTTAACAACTTCTAACTTTTTGGTTGTTATGAAAAATATTGAAAAAAAAAAAAATTTGAAAGACAATATACTGCAATCGAGAAAAATGAAAGAAATACTCATCAAGACATAAATAGAAATATGCTTATTTGGACATATTCCCCCACACATTAATCATTTCCACTTTTACATTTCCCTTTATTATTTTCGAGATAAACTAAACAAAACTAGGATTTCATCCTCTTTTCCCAAATGTTTTCCTTCCCAAGTCAAGGTTCTTGAACCAAACACAGCATTAGCATCTCTTGCCAACCTATCAACCTTACCTTCAATTTTCTCTTCTCACTTAATGAATTCTGATAAATAAATATGCCATCAGAATCATCTGAATGAGAAGTTCATATCGGTATAAGATTCAACACTTAATCATGTGTAGCTAAATTAACGAGCCAAAGTTGGTTTGTACAAATGGGTTTCTTAACCCAAAATCCTCGCAATATTTACACAAGCAATACCGCTTTCCCGCCACTTCAGTGGCGTACGGAACATAAATTCAGAATACAAAATGTGAACGCCACTGAGTTAAACTATGACAACCAAATCTTTCAGCTGAACCCACCCATATGCACAACGGTCGCGGATTTTCCGCACTGTTGAGGCTGCCAATTCAACTAGAGGCTGTATCCTAGCGAGCTCTTTCTCCACGAGCAATCTTTTATCACCCTCTATCTGAAAATTCAATGCGACTTATAAGTCAGTGGTTCTACTTTTGTCGTAAAGGCAGATTCAAGTCCACCGGAAAGGAAAAGGAAAAGAAAAATATGACCTTGTCAATGCAGCGAACAGTATCTAAAGTGTAGCAGAAATACGCGAGTTGCCTGTATAGATCTACTTCCGTGTACTAATGGAAAGCAGTAAATCACATAAAAAAAATTTATCAGTAACTGCAATTCCATTATCAACTTGGTGAAAAGGGCAATCCATGTTCCAGAGGCACAGACCTTTCTTGCAAGCTGTCCGTTGCAGTGGGGATAATTTGGACAAGTGGTTCCTCTCTCTGAATTCCCGAGGGCTCGAAGATTCACACTACGGGTAGTGTAATTACAAGTCTCATCATCGCACTGTAAGAAAACAAAATTAAGCAAACAATCAATGTATTGTGCTTTTGTAATCCAGTTTCTTGCAGCAAGCAATTTGATTAGTAATTCAAGTAATTACCATCATCAGGCCCTTGTAGTATGTTGACATAAATCCTTCAACTTGTCTTTTTACCTGATGAAAAACAGAAACATGGAGGGTCACCTCGAAAGAAAACTGTGAAGCATAAACCAGTTAGGTAATGAAACCGTTATTAACTTGGCCTGAATGATATGTTAACCCGATTTACCAAACTTGGGTAGGCGCAGTCATCATGATATTATGAGAGCCTCCTCGCCACGGGTCATGCACATGGTCAGTGAGATGCAAGAGAAACTTTACACATTTTTCTAATTTAAAGTGTATTAATTGATCACTAAAACTCTCTTTCTTAATATAATAAAGGCCTAGTAATAACGCAAGAACTATATCCATCCAAGTACACGGTAGAATAAATCACGCAAGTAAGAAGAAGACAAGCAAAAGAGATTAAAATAATATTTAAAATGAATAATATTTAAAGATAAAAAAAATAAACGGAAGAACCTTAAAAGATCTTGACACACCAGTTATGGGGGCCAACAACAGAATGGTTATAGGAGATGAATCTAATCTTTAAGAATCAACCGTGGAAGATGTGCTATGCAAGAAAGTCCTACTCAGGAGATTTTTTAATCTCTAACGGGAGGTGTGCTTTTAATAGTAACTAAGCTGGTTTGCCAGTGGCCAAACTCCGGCCACAAATCCAAATGATGTTCTTGACCTAGTTCTGTAGTATTATTCCAGTTCTTTTATTAGATCGGAAGAGAATGTTTTACATTACAGGTCTACCTTTTTCTTTTTCTTTTCCTATCATTTTTTTTTTTTTTGGCCTTTTCTTTTGTGAAGATGGCTGTGAATTAAAAGTTTCCACTTACTGACCAAACTAAACCAGTACCCATGCACTGAAATGAGAGTTTTTCTTTGTACATGTATTGTCTCCTATACGAAGGCAAAAATGAAATTACCTGGTTAGCTATAATAGCAGGAGATATTCTTCCCCCATCATCTCCTTCCTCTGGGCATTGTGGACAGCGCAACTTGTGCCAGAAATTATTTGTCGATCCAGATTGCGTGTCTAGTGGCTTCGTATTGATCAATGCACATACTGAGCTCAATATTGGTGCACATTCAAAGGTGCCGGAGCAGCTAGGGCATGACAAAACTAAAGGTTCACAACCCCGATATCTGCAGCCAAGTCATTACATTAAATCCAACAGCTGCCAGCATATGCTCACTTTCCACCGAAGATAGAAAGAAAGAGTAGAAAATTCCAGTGATGCGAGATGTTTTTCAGGATTCATAAAAATCAGTGTAACAAACACTGCTTGTTATCTCCCTCAAAATAGAAAGATGGAAGCCAAAAAAGAACTCCTGATCACCCAAGCAAGACAAAGGAGCCTCAAAATAAGATGATAAAACAATAAAAGAAAATATGGAACCCAAGGGAGAAGAACTTTATAATTAGCTAAAAATGAGAGCAACCCTCCATCTTGTTCCAGTCTTCGAAGTTACAGAAGTTGATTCTTATTCTAGGGATCAATGGCCACAAAAGCATAAAGTACTAACTGGTACAGGAAGGAAATATTAAAATGGAATGAAACTGTTACATCAACATGTATGGGGTATAGATATTAATTCAACAAAGAAACCACATCAAAATTTTGATCTTTTATAGGTTGCTGATTTACTTAGCGAGTCAGCATGTGATATACACAAACAGAAGCATTTTCATAAAAAGGAACTAAAGTACCTCTCCTCGTCATCTAATGCAAATGACAGCAAGCTGGATTGATCATTGCTCACAGAATCACTTGATTTATTCTGGAACTGAGGAATTAAGATTCAACCATCAGTTAAAGAATATCATAGCCAGACTGCAAAGAAGCATTTGGTTGAATACATATATGTCTCTGTGTGCACGTGTATACATAAAGAGAGACTGAGATTACCTTTGACGAATCAAGCCCCAAACAATCAGCCAAACGTGATGGACTTGTACCCTGAATTGATGCACATAGACGTGATATCACAGGATGAATCTGCGTAACATTTGGAGAAGGCTTTTAGCATCATGCAAAAGAAGAAAGCACAGCATATATTAGAACAAATAAACCTTCTACTTCAAATAAGGCCAGAAATAATAAAACCTGCTGCGCAAGGTAATAGTCAATGTCAATTATCCAGTTTCCGTTTTCTCTTTTAAGTTCATCAGGATGTCTTGCCCGCTGGGCAATTCCAACAGAGGTAGTTGAACCATTTCCCTGTAAATATACATGCAACAAGTTGTTATTTATTCTGCAATTGTGTTTGAAAATTAGGGATGCAAAACACCAGCATCCATTAAATCCACATGAGCAAGAAAGGCAGGCAAAGAAATGATAATAATAATAATAATAATTTTAAAAAAAAAACAAAAAACATAACAAAATAATCTCCCAAACCTGTTCGCAGCAAATGATGTAAGGTACTGTATCGCCAGCAGAACAACCAGTCACATAACCACTTCTCTTCAGCCTAAGTGCCACCTAAACCACATAAGTTTAATAAATGGAAGGATGAGAGTAAATGATATTGGATATTTTGCTATATAACTTACTTCTACATGAGGCTGATTTCTAGCATCTGGATATGCTTCGGGTGGTTTAGTTAGTGTCTTTGTGATCACATATTTTTCCAGTGGTATTTGCCCATTTCTCATTTCCTCTTGTACCTGCAAATACATGCAACTTATTCATTTCATTTCTGTTATACAGCTACCTAAATCTTCTCCTAGAAATAGAGCTTTATCACGTAAAATTGCTTCTTGTGACAATGCTCAATTTCCTCCTCACAACATATTGCAAGTTCATAGCATACAAAAGACAAAATGTTACGCCAACCAAAAAATAAATAAATAAATAAAAATAAGAAAAATAGTCATTAAAACACACAACTTCCTTGGACAAATTTGACTTAAGAAGACACCATTTAAAGAGAAAATTTGTTGTGCAAGCCAGCTCCAACATTTGGACATATTTACTACCAGCCACGGGCAGAAGGTCCAAGTCCCCTGGTCACTTATGTGATCAGGTATTCAGCAGATAGCTAGACACTAATTGTATCATCTGTAGTGGAGAAATTTTCACCAAGTCAACAATCTGTAAATGCTTAAAACATTTATTGAACAATGAATACACATAATCATCGCCAAAACAGATACCAATTTATTTTACAATACTTTCGACTACTTATATACGGCTATCTGCCAATATTGCTAATATTAATTATACAACACTAATCACAGAACTAGGAAACAGAAGAAAGCATAAGGAAACATCTAAGGTCCTGCCATTAGATGAGACATACAAGTCAGAAAGAAATGTACCTTCATGAGAGAATTGTGTATTACTTCAACAACACCCTCACAGGACCTGAAAGCATTAGAGCCATATATATATGGTTAGGTTTGGAAGACAAATAACCAGAGGAAAATACAAAATCACTAACTCAGTAATAGAATGCTCAGCGCTAGTGAACTGACCCGCCAGATAAAATTTGACTGAGGCAGAAATCTCCCAATTCCTTTGACAACAAGCTCCAGTCACGCCGAACCATATCAAGACCTTTCCGCTCCATGACCTGTACCAAACTTAATTGACTGATGCAACAGGGGATAGGATACTCAAGTTCAACAGAAATCCAGCAAAGCGTAGAGGAAGCCACCTCATAAGCTGTACCATCCTTAAATTGCATTTTGACAGCTGCATATTTCTTCTTCTTGAGCAAAAGCATTCTCTTGTACAAGCCATCGAGGTCAATCTCCAGACACCTATATTTTTTGTTAACCTATCAAAAACAAACAGATGTCACATATGTAAGGACATTTAAATTAGAGAACATAAATATGCACTTCGGTAGCAGACAAAATATGATATTAATATTGGCACATACAGTTCAACAGAGAATGAATAGAAAATGGAAACAGACTTCAACTGAATCAATTTTCCATGTTAATCTTAATCCAAGCTTGGAAACAGACTTCAACTGAATCAATTTTCCATGTTAGTCTTAATCCAAGCTTTAAAGTTACAGAGAACTTAAATTAAAACATACTGTCAAATTCAACACCATGTCAGTGACTCGCTCAGCATTTTAATCAATGATTTGCATTTTTAAAACAACTCAAATCAAGAACAAAAAAAATATATGTACACTGAATTGATTTTCATTGGGTAAGTAATGAAATATCAATGCTTCATTCCTTGAAGCACAACGAAATTGATTTGCAATAAATAGCAAAAGTTCTAAACACACCTCCTGAATGACCTTCCCTGCTATAGCTTTAGCTTTTCCAATATCATCAAGTCCGCTATATATCATGATTGAATCCGTGTCACCATAAATAACCTGCTCAAGAAAAGGAGAAGACTTGCTTAAACAGGTGCACAAGTAGCAGTTACAAAAGAGAAATCCATCTAAATACTAGAATCATGTAATTCTGCAAGAGTACTGACCTCTAGGTTTAGAGTATTTTGTACAAGATCAACGGTGCTCTGCAAAATTTCCCTTCCCTGCACAAAATATGCAAGGTAGTCAATACCATCTTCATTTCCGATAGGCAGACCAACAAGGTCATTTTTCACTTTATATCAATAACAAATTCCTTACCTGTAGTGTTATAAGTTCTGCAAGCGGTTTTGCATAGAATCTCGAGTTGGAGAATCCCAGGCATCCATACATGCTGCACAATAAAATTGTTAAAACCAATGAATAACAAGAAACCAATTGAAGAAACACAAATAGAAGTTAGATGAGACTAAGCACAAACCTATTTGCCGTTAGCTTTAGAGCCTGTTGCTGTATGTCAAGCTGCTGAACTTTGAGACCCGATGCTGTCTTTAACCATGATTTGACCATTCTCCTTCTCTCCACCAAATTCTTAAGCAACTATGTGAATGTAGGTTTTGTTAGAATATATATGTATATATATGTGTGTGTAGGCAAATTTAAGATAAAAACACCTTTGGCAAATTAAACTTGCTTATGTACTTCTTAGTTCTATTGTTTATCAACTAATTATTTGAAAGTATTTGCTCCAGTGATCCAAGAATCAACACAGGACAAACACATGAGGTCCAGATACATGCTTCCAGCAGATGACAGTTGAGATGGATAGCACTTAAAAAGTAATTATTTTTAGATTGAATTTGCAGATAGAGAGGATCCAAATTCTGTCAGAGCAAGGCCAAGCACATTAAGTGCAACTTAGACTCTTCAGAAGTACTTATATACAGATAGTAGAGGGCCAATAAATAGCAAAACAGGGATTCCCATACTTCAGCTCAAATAAGAGAGTAGATAGTGAAGATGGAATGAGTGAAATGGTTAACAAATGGATGGATCTAGCATGGTAATGCTGCCACTTTTTTAAGTGATTGACTAAACATTGTAAAGTTAAATAGATAAAAACACCAAATTCGTGACAACCAAAACCTGCACTAATTTGCATCTGACTAACATTAGATGATGATATGTAAAACAAGAAATAATAGTAGTAAGATATAAAATATCTGCAGGTTGGTTAAAGACTGTCAATAATAAATAACAATGGTAATCAGTAGAAAAATTTCAGCACATAAAAGTCACTACGAAATAAGAAGTGATGGAACTAGCATAATTTAAATCAAGAACTTACATCAGTTAACCTTTTGCTAGAGCACAGTCGTCATCATAATAATCAGACAGCCATTAATCAATAGAAATTTGTGCAACCATCGTCACATATGTATAAAAATGTGCATATCAATGACTCCTTTTGATGAGGCAAATTTTTACGCTACTTATGTGCCAGTTTTGCTGGGCATATCCATGTAATTTTTATGAAATCAAAACAATGTCTAGTAGGAAATTTAATGCATTCTTGCTTTGCAGTTATGAAAGCACATAGATATTAATTATATTTTAACTGAAGCATTCTTGATGGAGCTAAAAACCTTCGGTGTCTAGTGCATAGGAGCTGAATCTGCATTGTTACTGCATATTGTACATGTATCCTAATCAAACCATGCATATTAATATGTTTTACCTCGGGTAGAACGCCTGTCCTTTTACTGGATGGTAAACAGGGAACTGATCCATCAGCAGATCTTTCCACAGTAGTAAAGCAAATATTGTATTCCTGCAAAACAGATAAAGAAAATAATTGAAGGTCTTAAAAAAGAAAAGCAACTATGCAAACAAGTTTAATGAGAGAGCAGGTTAACAGGGTGTAAAAGAAGACTATGAAATATAATAACCTGAATAATGGAAGGATAAAGACTGTTGAAATCCAGAAGCAATATATACTTGTCATATAATCCTTTCTTTGGCTCCAGCACTAATCCACCAGAATAAGAAGGTCCCTTTTTGGCTTTCCCATGGTAATTTTCTGGAGGCTCTTCATCAATATTAGTATCATCAGGGTCAATCTCTTTGCTCTCAACACCATTACTAATTTTACGTTTTGTTGTTCTTGACTCCTTGGATTGAGAGGAAAACTTGTCTGGGACAATAAATTTCTTGGCATGGAATGCATGTAACAAGAGATATTCCACTCTCTGAGCCCTGGCACCCTGAGAAACGATAAAATATGCATATTTTTAGAACTTGCAATTCTTGGTAATTTGATCTTCTATGATGATACATCAGTCTTAGCTCACTATATTACTTCACCTGGAGAGTTTTATGCCAAAGATTGCCACTAATATTAGTCAGTTGGCGTGTAAGGGGAAGAACACTCAAGTGGAACATGAGTTCCATTGACAGCCATGCATCTGTCTCACCATACTCAATCTGCAATTGTAGAAGTGCAAAACACAACATGCAGTCATCAAATAACAAATAGTTTTAAATGATACCTAGGAAATTGATCATGAAATTAAGAAAGAGGCTTGACCATCACTTTAAGAAGAGACAAATGATATTAAGTTGCCAATGTGCTAATCTGCAAATGAAGCATGAGGGTAATCGTATTGCACATCAAACTGGAAATCTCGACATCTATGACTAGACCTTTCCAGAAGGCATAGCAAAATGCTAGAGGTTATGGACTTAGAAGACATTATATTATGGTTGAGGCTTCACCACTCTAGATGATAAGATAAAGTGGAATTGTTACACAACTGATTACAAGGAAATACAGACTCACTTCAAGTGAACTCTAATGTTAGACATGCTTTAATTTTAATTCTCTTGTCCTATGCAATATCGACTTGTTGAATTGAAAAATAAAATCATGGTCTCTCCCATTAGTTGAAATGCAAGATCAAAATAGCAAGGACTTACAAGTTCCATGAGTGATTCAGAAGTTTGAAACATTTGAGGAATATCATGTGGAGTGATCTCCTTACGGTCCTTATTCAGCTGTGTTTTTGCTAGTTGTGTCAAGGAATAGCTAACCTGGAAGAAGCAAAATGTAATAAACAATAAGAGACGATGAGAATCACCAAACAAGACACAATATGACCCACCTCCTTCAATAGGTCACGTGAACAAATATAAGTATCACATAAGAGACGGCCAGCAATGCAGGACATGATTCCTGAACTTGCTCCTGAACCAAACACTGAGCTTCCTTTATTAAGTTTGGGCATGGTAGAACGCTTGAGACGGCCTATTTTGGACCACATACTACTGGGCACCTTGCAAGCCTGCAAAATGCAATATCTGAGGCATTCTGAGGACAATAATTCTTCCATGACCCTCACACAACGAAAAAAAAAAAAAAAAAAATTCTAGAACAGAAGAAGCAAACACAGGAGAGATAATATGTTCATCTCAATGAAACAATTTGCATATTACAAATGCTGTAAAGAGAAAAAAGAAAAAAGAAAAGAAAAAAGGAGTTAGCTCAGTATCAAAAGCTAGATAAATAAAATGTCAAGAAATAACAAATTGATTAAAAAGGAGTTGGCTGGGTGTTGACAAGCAGGATAAGCATTTATCATTTTCCCATGGCATCATGAGTACAGAAAAGAGTGGATACAAGAAGGACAAGAAGCCTGGAACTTGATGTTGTAGAGTCAAAAGTGCTGCACTGAAGCTATTCTGTCTGTCATTTACACATCCAAAAAGCAAACTACTCCCAAAGGATATATAAATACCTGGACCCTGTGAAGAAGGACATCCAGGTCAAACCCAGATATATTGTGACCAACTAGAACATCACTATCCAATTTGTGCAACTCAATCATCAAACGATTCAGCAAAGCCCTTTCACTGCAATGTCAAATCATACACACACAGAAGATATGTTAGCAAATGAAATTATGACAAAGGAAAACTGAAAATATGGACGAATAAAGGAGGAAGAGTAAATGAACCGTTGATAGAATTAGCAACAAAACTTGCCTGCTTTCATAGCAAATAACATTTGACCCAGCTTTTGCATTTCTCTCAGCTGCCTCCTTCGTAAAACCCAAAGGAAATATGCCTCCCTCAAGTTTCCGCACAGCAGTAAAATGACTAAGCATTCCTGGACGAGTCCATTCTGAGGCTACCATAGGAGTATCTATCTGAAAAATTCATCACTCAGTTATTAGGTTTACATTATTGACTCCATAATAAGCAGTTTCCTGAGTATGGTATCTAAGAAAGCAATTATATAGGAACACGAACCAGACATACATTTGACTACTAACAGTTTGAAATTTATGGATAGGTCAAGTATTGATAAATTGCAACTAGGCAAATTGATGTCACCCGGTAGGGAGAAGTCAAATTTATTTCTGAATTATGGCTTTAACAGGAAATAGCTGAGAAGAAAAGGAGAAGATAACATGATAAAAAGAACACAGAAAAGATGGCTTTTCACTCCTCTTTTTATTTATATGTATATATGTAGTGCATCCTAAAATTAAAATCTGAAACAAGGATTTATAGAGGAAAAGAGAAAACAAAATACTGGAAGTCATATCCACAAATGCATCAAGAATAAGTTTCATGTCATATACCTTAGCCCCATGGCAGCAAATGACAGATGCAGCAACAATTTCATTTACGTTCTGTTTGTCATTGATGATAGTTTTCAGATTTATTGCCGTAACGATTACTGGAGGTATCTCTGATATATTCTTCGAGGAAGTTGAAATTTGTATATCCTTTGGGACATCAACAGTAACCTCAAACTTACACCAGCTCACCTGTTCAGAATGTGAAAGAAATCATTTACCAAATGATGAACAAAGCAGTATCTAACTAACGTTAAATACAGAGATCGATAAAAGCCTCACACGTTGAGAAGTTGCACAGCTGGTGAATTTTGAGATTGATAGCCATGATGGTCCTTTTATTTTCCTTTTAATCAGGAAAAGCTCCAAGCCGCTGCAAGAAACATCAATCATGAGAGTTCCTTCTCTAATTAACATGGTATACACTGGTTGCATATAACCTTCACCCCAAAGAAATTCACCATGATGCTACATCTAATCAACATTCAGGGGAATTTCTCTTCCCCAAGGAAATCAGAGAAATAGCATCTTTTAGGAATCATCAAATTCCTAAACGGCTACGTAGATAACAACTACCAGACATAATCATGTCCACTAGCAGAAAACTTACATGAGT
This sequence comes from Handroanthus guayacan, assembly GCA_014898755.1. NCBI lineage: Eukaryota > Viridiplantae > Streptophyta > Magnoliopsida > Lamiales > Bignoniaceae > Handroanthus > Handroanthus guayacan. Next base: position 215,164 of record JACFYI010003768.1, read on the forward strand.
ATATTTCCTCTGTTACTACAAAATAAGAAGGTTCTCCTCACCTATGCACCCAGTAAGTGCCAAAATGGAAGAACATTGGTACAATATCCATTGCGGATCTTCACAATATTAAAATGACCAGAAGGAGACAATTTTGACTAATACCTGTTATGAGTTCCAAGCAAAGCACAGAAGTTGTTTCCCTTGAGATCTGATGGAAGCGGTGGATCCTGTAAAAGCAAGTATTAATTAAATAGAAAGTGCTTGAACCCAATACACTTCAGATAATTCCCATTCGTCTCCCATGCAGGCTTCAGAATCAGGGCCATCCATTCTCCAAGTTTTGCATGAATAATCACAGTATTGTAGAGAATTCAAATCCATATCAGAACAGATTCAGTTAAGTGAACTTTTAGTACCTTGAAAGGGTAGTTGATCTTGAGGACATAATTCTCCCCATGAGGTATGTCTGATCTCTCAAATGCATAATTTCTCTACATGAGAAGTAAAGCACATGGTTTAAGGATTTGAAGGCTTAATTTGCAACCTAGTAGTAATATTCATTGATTTTTCAACAAAAATGACAGGATCAAGAAGTCAATCAAATGATCTCATGCATAAAATCTACCAATTTACTAACCTTAACAGGTGTCATGCTGAAACTTGAAACATTTCGCTCCAGTAGTTCTTTCGTCATTTCAGTCTTCAGGTCTGATGCCAGATCCTGACAAAGAAATTTGGCACATCAAAAAGACGAAGGGAACCAGAATGAATATAAAAGTGTGATATGGCTAACATTACATGAAGTCGATTGCGTAAAGCTGCTTGATACTCTTCAACATCTTTCTCTAGCTTCACAATTGTGTCTTTAAGATCTGTGCATGAGATTCTTGACTTTACACCATCTCTCCCTTGCTTTGCAATTATGTCCTTAGAAGCCACAAGGGACATTCGACACTCTTCAACCTTTTTCTCTAGCTCTGTGATCATGTCATCGTGCATGAAAGAAACAGTTGGGAGTGCGTACACACATCTTTGCATGTTTTTCACAACCACGCAGCAGCTGTGGTATGTACCTCCAGATTTGACCTTCATCACAATAACCACCATCAGATGTCAACACTAGAAATTCTCATCTGCAACTACCTTAGAAATCAAGAAGGAACAGAATTTCAAAGCTGCATACATGACAAACTTCAAGTTGCATAAAAATTATTCGAGGAGACAAAATTAATATGATGATGTGGGGCAACTGACCAAAAATCATCAGGATTATAGGCAGCTGACCAAGATTATAGAAATGTATACGAACTCACAAATTTTACGGCAATATAAAATAATAATATACATGTGTCGCATTAGACAAAAACCATGAAAATAGCAGAAAAGCTCCACCAAGGAGCTTGCAAGAATCAGGCAGTTGGTATGCTTACCATAACCCTCTTCTGCAAATAAAGAAAAAGATAGCTGAGGAAAGCAGCAAAGTAATCAAATTGCAACCCCAAGAAATTTAGGAGAAAACAGAAAAACAGAAACAGCCAGAACTAGAGTAGTATATGTGACCATTCATCAGAAGATAAATGTTCTCTAGAAGATCTGCAATACAAATTAATAATCATACATCCTGTCTCTGAAACATTTGCATAAAAGAAAAAACAAGAAGAAAAACTAAACTTGCATAAACTCAACTTTGCGATCCTGACACGACCAACTTTGCTGAAACATAAAATCTCTTATTGATAAACTACAAGATTGCAGACTGCAACCAAAATGCTTTCTACATAATTGCGGACACTGGAAAGGGCTTTCTACAAGACAAAGTATATAGACCATAATTAAGCCCATATTTAAACTCAGAAAGTGCTTCAATATTAGCTATAAATTGGCAGAGGACCGCAAATAGATAAAAACATATGATGAGGAGAACGAAAATTACATCATACCTTTCCAAAGAGATAAAGGTTCCCAGCATTAGCACCATATATCTCCTCGTGTGCATCAAGTATGTAGAAAGGCAATGATCCATCGGACTCCACTTCAAAATCTAATTTCTCCTCGTTGCTTGTGTTTTGGCTCACTCCAGGACCAGACCCATTAGAATCACCAATAACATTTTGCCCTGCCCTTCTCAGGGCTTGCCACCCCATAGTTGCACTGAAAGCTGGATCCTTTGCCTCCTCAATTTTCGCATTAAGAGAAAATACCTTTTTCCCTACCTCCTTGGTTTCAGCCTTATTCAGCAAGCATTCCTCATTCCCGTATTCAGTAGTTTCACTATTCTTTCGTACTTCCTCATTTTCTATTAGTTCAGATGAATTACTTCCTCTTTCAGTCACAGGAAAACCATTCTTTTCACTTATGATGTTTTGATCTTGTTCCAAATAACCCTTGCATGACTCACCATTTACATCACCACAGCTACCATTAATCTCATTAGTTACCTTCCTAACATCTAAATTAACACTTCTCATAACAGGCTTCTCAATTTTAACAGGTACGACCCCCAAGGTAGCTGGCGTAAAACTGTTCAAATTATTCAAACCCAAATTGCTCGAATTGGTTCTCCTCCTTCTCTCCCTATCACTCTCATCAGGTGCAAACTCAGCAATCACATCATCAACAATACTATCACATGTCAAATTCTTCTGTTTATCTTTCTTAAATACAGACGAGGTAAACATATTAGAAATCCTTTGCTTACCCATCAAGGCGGCGGCAGACGCCAAAGCAGATGGTTTTTTCACAATTTCCTTGTCCTTCTTCTCCGAATTTGAGTTATATTTCTTTCTTTTGGGCCTCTCAGATTCTCCCTCGGATTCTTCAGAGGATAAAGTGCTGCCTGCGAGCGACCAGTCTTCTTCCTGGCCTTCGTCGCCGTAACCTAAGCCATTGTCGTCTACAATAAAACCCTTGACTTCTTCGCGGCGCCTAGCGACGAGAGCTTCGTACTCGTCTTCATCGACAGTGTCATAAATTGGCTGCTCCATCCTGATCTGGAATCCTCCGTCATCCATCTCCCGGCGGCCGCCGCGGCGGAGTGCCTTGAGACGCTCAAGTGCTTCCGCACGAGCCATCGCGGAGGCCCCCCGGGTCCGTCGCCTGCCCGCCACTGCCGGCTGCTCGTCGGACATTTTTTTTTTTCCAATTTTTTGTTTCTCCTCTCTGTATGTTTCTCAAGAAAGACTTGTGTCTCGTTCCCGCCCCAGATCTGATGCTTTGAGAGAGAGCAAAAGCAGTTGAAGGGTTATAAATGGCGGGAACTTTGTATTTTCGCGCCAAAAGATCGGGTTTTATCTTCGTTATCGCAATTCAGATGCCATATGGGCCCAACTCTCGTTTTTAGGGCCATAAGTCCAATTTCAAACTCGATTACAGTTCACTATCCTACATAAATATATCTTAGAAATTGCAAGAGAAATTGACTCAGTCCGTGTTAAATATTTGACAGTCAATTGGAAAGTGGCAAAAAGGCAAGCCTAATAAGAATAATTGGTATAATTAACTTATGCTTGAGTTCATGTGAGAAAATATTGCCTTTGAGTATAGGATTTCAAAAAATTCGATGAAAAAGTTATCAAATCTATTTTATTAAATATTTATTAGGAAAGCCAAACAAAACTGTAAAAAGCATATATATATATATGTATGTATGTATATCTATCTATATCTATACTATATATAAAGTATGATAATCAAAGGTAGTTATTTTGATGATATATTTTCATTTATCATGCTTAAAATGCTCTCTAATATTAATTCACCTTAATAACCATCTAAAATACAATAAAAAGACATTATTTCACTAATTTTAAATGTAAGTCATATTATAATTACCAAATACGCACAATTAAGTTTATGTTTTGGTTTGACATATATGAAATATATATTGATCATTCATGCACACATATCTAGTGTGCACATGACACTAGGATATATAGAAGATCAGTCAGTAACTCAAATTGAGCCAATTTTGACTGAATCCTAATTTTTTAGAATTTTTAATTATTTTTATTTGGATAATAATTTAAATATTCTTTTTTTATCATTTGACCAATTATAGGATGTTTCTTCAAAAACCATGATATTGGTGAGTTTTCTATGCTTTTTCCTAGTTTATATTCGGGTGTTTGTGAAATTATTACTAATAAAGTGATTTTCAATTTCGGAACCAACTTTGTTTAGATTAATTGTTTAGGAGAGAAAAAACTCATACATCCATAATTAAAATATTAAAGTACATAATAAGATAATAAGGGTTTAAGGTGCAATTTTCCGTTTTTTTGAGTAATTTTTTTATCACACATTTTGTTGGAGCTCCTTTTTATTGTCACCACTGTCATAATTTTTTTGGTAGATTTGTTTATGGTCATGAGGAATTTGCTTTATGTGTGAATATAGATCAGGTACACTTCTTAGTTTCTGTTCAAATTCTCATATATTTTGTATGCTTTTCTTGTTGCATTGTAATATGGAATGTGATGCAAAATTTAACAAAGTGATTGACGATTCTAAGTTCATAAATAGTAACAAGTCATGTATATTTAGTAAACTTTTAAATATATATACTAATACTTTGGTATGCTAATAGAAAGTTTAAGTGTATTAATACTTTGGTATGCTAATGGAACGTTTAAGTGTACTTCCATTTAGGACTATTTGCTATTTTATTTATGCAAAGTTTTGATTAAGTATATCTTATAGCTTTTATATAAATTTAATAACATTTTTAGTCATTTATTTAAATTTATTAGACTTGGGTAATATTAAATCTATATTGAAATATTTATATAAAATGTTAGTAACAATTTAGCCATTTATTTGTGATAGTTAGAAAACACATGATTTATACTAATTTTTTAAAATATTACCTATATTTATTTAAATTTACAATTAATAATTTTAAATTATTAATATATAATACTTAACACATACAAGTGAATTTTATCGAGTAAATTATTTTTATTTCTATCTACAATTTTAGTGTTATTAGAATTGTTTGTCAAAATGATGATGATCATAATGCATTTGATATTTGATTTATTATACAATTGTCTTTTCCATGATTTACATATTTGCCTTAGAGAATGGTGACTTAACAGGCATGATTTTCATTGATATTTATTGATGTTCATCATTGTAAAATGTCCAATAAAACTTTAATAAAACCACTTTGTTATTAAATATATTTTCTAGATTTTATAAATTTATATTTGAAATTTATTTTTGTCAAAATAATGACGATAATGATGTTGTTATTTGATTTATTATACAGTTATCTACTTGGGATGCCTTAAACAATGGTGATGTGATGGATATAAATTTTTATCAATATTCATCATTATAATTTTGTCAAAAAATACTTTTATCTTTTACTATTTTTTTCACACAAAGATATCATGCATTAAATTTCATTTACATAATATATTAATTTACTATAAATTTTAATTAATTTAATCCGTGCATAGGGCGGGGTACAAACTAGTATACTATATACAAGAAAAGCCTCAAAAGGTCGTTCTTATGCCAAATTTCATAATTATAACTTTATCCTTCAACTACTATCACCCACTAATATTTTAACACCACCACTTTCCCACTACTAATTTTGAATAATATTTAAAAAATTATATGGTAGAAAATTATGAATGTTAATTTATGTCACTACAAAAATATATACATACTTTTTTCTTTATTGATTATACACGTTTAATTGAATATTAATTTATATGCACCATGTAGCACGAGTCACAAAAATTAAGTAACAATATAAAATGTGACAAAAAATTATATTTATTCTCAAAATTCACCCTCCATATTTTTAAATATGCAGTAGGATTGCGTGTAGAATTACTAGCATGTATATATATACACGTATACACGGTTGTGCGTGCTCACTTTCACCTTTATGCAACAAGTGCAATTATAGTAGAAGTTCTTTCGGATTTTCTATTTCAATTCATTTTTCATTTTTCTAATTCCACGGGGGAAGCAATTTTAGTCCTCCAACTTTGGCCCCTATGCCTTTGGTCCATTTAGAAATCGAAATTTCATTTTAATCCAAGCCCTAAGTAAGCCCTTGCAATTTTGATTCTTCAGGCTAAATATATCCCATGTGAACCCAAAAGTTGTCCAGCTGCACCGGAAATTGGGGAAATTGTGTCACCTGTAAAATGCTAAACTCAAAATGCATATTCATGGCTTCTATTTAAATACATATCAGGGATGACTGAAACGCCAGTGTGGTGTCAAAAATTTCCAGTGACTAACAAGCGCTAGAAAAGTTGCATCGGTGAATTCAATTTTTGTTGTAATGTCGGGTTATGAGGCATCTAAGATGTTCTTACCAAGTTTCTCTTGCCACACCAGCATTCCAAAGGCAACACAGAGGATGGGGAGCTTTGTAATGAAGATAACATTCTTGAGGATATTGTGTTGTCATGTTCTGTGGAAAAGCAAAGAAGACTAATGGAAAGACAGCCCCAATTTTTCCCACTTTTCCCTCCATTTAGGTATGATATATTGTCCAAGTACAATTTTCCCTCAAATTTGGTATATGCGGCATGTGAAGCAACTCACATTAATAGTGATGTTGCATATCAATGCAACACAAATTCCCCAATTTCCAGCCAACTGGGCATTTTTTGGGTCCACATGGGCCAAATTCAGCCCGAATTATCAAAATTACAAGGTTTAATCTGAGTCTGGACTAAAATTAAATCCCAATTTCTAAATAGACCAACAGGCATAGGGGTCAAAGTCGGAGGACCAAAATTGCATTTTTCCTACTCCATTGTATCACCACTTGTCAAGTATGTGACATTTACATCCTTGTATGTTTATAAGAAATAATCGTGTATGTCGTTTGCTTTGTAGGATGAAATTGGATGTGATTGATAAAGTAAATGATTAATTTTCTAGATTACATGTCAATCCCATCCTATAACGTATTTGTCTACATAGATTTGAAATAAGAATGTCCCAAATATTATTCAATTTATTGTTTGGTCCTTCGGATTGTTTTTTGTGATAATTGATAAGATATCATAATCAATCTACATCTTTTATTATAATTACTTTTTTATCCCTTCATACATTACTTGGGAAAATTATATAAAAAAGAAGAAACTTAGTTGCCATTGAGTAGAATGCTAATTCCCTATAATTGATTTAGTGATTTATTTTCATAAATTAATTTCTTTATTACAAATTTGTCTTCAAAAAAGTATCAGTCAGTTTTAAACAATATCTTTGTGCTTTTATTAGTTTTATTATTAGTTAAATTATTAAATAAAAATTTTATTAGCCAATTCTCATATTAAAATTTGTTTCCAGTGAATATGCATTTATTCAAATAATTAATTTTGTACTCTAATATGTAATAATAATTTTCAATATTAAGTTAATTCATTAATATTTTAACATTCAAAAAGTCAAGTTTAAAATTAATATTCTTATTTTCAGAAAGAAAAAGAACAAAAAATAATTACAAAAGAAAAAGGGACAATGCAAGAAGGAAGGCTTCCACTCGCTTGACATCTGTTTGTTCAATTTTGTTTTTGAATTTAATATTTAAGTTTTACGAAAAACAAAGTAATTAAAAAGGAAAAAGAAGGGGGAAAAATGCAAAGGTAATTCAATGAAGTCATTCCGTTCAATTTTTATGAATTGAAAAACAAAATAATTATAAAAAAAAAAAACAGAACAGTTAAAAAGAACAAAGAAAAAATGAAAAATGAAAGCAAACCAACGCCAAGTTCAATTTTGTTAATGAAGTTATTCTTTTTTAATTTAATTTTTATGAATAATTTTGTCTTTTCTCTTTTTAATCCTTAAGATCTATCATCCTTGGATTATAACTCCGGCCCCTAGCATGTAATTCATAATCCAACAGTTGTTAGGATTAAAAACCGGGCCACAAAATAATCATGGGCCCCTAATATATCAACCATACACCTAATTAGCCTGGATTATGAATCAGTCTTATACAATGCTCTCAACCAAACGAGCTCTAATATGTATTCTTGCCATGGAATAGGAAACAAAATACTGTATTAATTAAAGAATCCTAATGAAGTTGATGTTGGTGGTATTGTGATCAACATCTACTTAAAACTATGGGAAGAATTCAATAAGCTGAAACAAACACTACTAAAATTTTCAGAAAAGAGGAACCTACATAAGTTACAATATTGGAAAAGTGTAAGTAAAGTAAATAATACAGCTTGACAAGTACAAACAACCATTTAGCCATATATACTCCAAAAAAACACAAATCCTTAAAAATATCTGACGGAAATTAATATGCACAATATATATGATCACTATACATTGATTTTTTGTTAGATATAAAAAGAAACATCATTCATCAAAAAAAGCAACATACGTACCCTATTTGAAGAACTAGTATGAGATACATATTCAGTGATTTTTATATATCACTGCTATATGCATTAATTCTAGCAAGCTACTAATCTGCAGTATGTTGAGTGGAGCTGGAAATAAGAACAACGAACTCAGGATTGATTCCTTGCATTTCCCATCTTACAACGAGCAATTCAAGAAATCTCCACGCTTTGTTGAACAAATTCTCAAGTAGAGCCTTCATGGCTGCGTGTGACAGTTCTTAATTTGTTTCTTTTATGCTCGGTTGATCTGGATTTTGTTGCTTAATTAATTAAGCTAGCTAGTTCCCCTAAGTCTGTTGATCTGGTATAAATTCGGCTGCATGGTTCATCTTCTGCTGTTCATAGCTTGAATATGAGTTTAAATATTTTTGCATATAGGATTGCTCCTCCATTGGCACTCATGATAAGGGCATGATGCTTGCATGAGCCTCAACCACTTTGCAAAAATTCTGCTCCTTTGCATCTCATGTCACAAGTGTGAAGGGCTTTTCGGAAGACATGTTACAAAATATCATTAAATGGAGCTTATAAATATAAAAAAAAGTTTGATATATATTTTCAAAAAAGGGGATTGGCTTATAGCTAGGTTAGCTGTTAGGCTTTTAGAGGCTAATTTAGGGGGAGAAAAAAGTGAAAACAAGCTGTCATCAACCAAATTTTAAAATCTTAACATATATACCTATTTAATAATTTTAACAATATTAATGCCAAAATTATTATTACTAATATCTTATAGACTCCAAATTTTTATTTTATCTAAACACTTTAACGACTTATTTTAAATGAGATCTAAGTACATTTTTTAAGATGTAGGAGTTTATATATAATATATATTCTTAAAAAGCTAAGTAGCTAAATATCGATGTTAAATTCCTCACAACTCGTAACAAGATCAGGTAAAAAATCCCTTACAACAAGCCTCAACTTCTCAGATTCTAGTTGCTTCGCCACAAAGTCATATCGAGTTGTGTCCATTGTGGGGGCGAAGTGCTGGAAAAATTGTGACACACTCATCTTCTGGTCCACCAAAAATTTTATTAAGTCATTCAGCAACTTAGCTCTTTGGGTCATATTCATCCCGGCCATGAACTGGCCACAAAAAAATGCATCGCCTACATGTCTTTCCTCTCATATATTTTGTTGACCCAAGGATGCTCATTTACATCATACATCTTGTCAAGTTCAGCCAACACATCTTGAATTCATCAATGGAACATCGCTTGGCAAGCAATGAGAGGAAATCAACATAGAAGTTGGAAGCTTCTACCTTTTGTCTACAATTATATCGATATGCCAGCTGCAAAGCCTATGTCTTGCCCCCAGAAATTTGTACTTAATGGTTGCGCCCATCGAGGCATCCTGATTCGTCGGCACAGAGATAAGGATCTTCGCATTCATGGCCTCAAGGAAAGTCTTCAACAACCCTTTTCCAACTTCTTTTTTTT
>JACFYI010003768.1:237762-249810 GCA_014898755.1 Handroanthus guayacan
AAAAAAGAAAAGAAGAAGAAGAAGACCGAGACTAACAAGTCCTATTCTATAATCACAAAACAAAAAATGAAAAGGGGGGAAAAAAGAAGAAGAAGAAGAAGACCGAGACTAACAAGTCCTATTCTATAATCTGCAGTCGTTGTGATTTCTTCATATCCTTTTAGGAATTAGGGTGTGTTAGCAAGAAAGTGGAAGTACACCCCTTGCTGCGTCAACAATTGGCCAAGATATGCAAGTGTGCTAATATAATAGGATTAGATTTGCAAGTTGACATGTAAAAGTTGTTTGGCAAATCTTATAACTACTTCAAAACATATATATTTGATTCTAAAATATGATGTTGGAAGGTCCTTGAGGAAGAATAATGAAATCCCAATTTATTTTCTATTAGGGATAGTTATCTCAACACCTCTTGAAGTTGGCAAAATTATCAAAACTTCAATTGAAATTTGAATTATTACCATTATACTTCATATCGTTAGTTCAGTTGATGGAAAACTTAATGAAACTTGTAAAACATCATAGAGAAAAGTACATTAAGCCACCCAAACTATAGGTGTTTTTGCACTTTGCAACCTAATCACAAAAACGTTACACTTTGCCATCTCAGTTTTGCAAAATTTTTTGCTTTGCAACATTTTTTACTTTGCAACCCAATCTATTTTCCGGTGGATATATTTCATCGGTAGGTGGCATTATGCAAAATTTCGCAAAGTTCAGATGGTAAAGTGAGAGTTCTCCTATCATAATGTTTAGACACATGTCCAATGTGCGAATATTCCGATAGAACATCCACTGGAAAATAGATTGGGTTGTAAAGTGAAATTTTTGCAAAGTTGAGATGATAAAGTGTAACGTTTTTTTGATTAGGTTGCAAGGTGCAAAAACGCTCATAGTTCGGTTGACTTAATGTACTTTTCTCAACATCATAATCACAATCCATAGAAATCCAACATATCAACTAAAACATTACTAGTAGTTCAGAAGTTCTACTCGTAATTTACACTTGCTCCATTAAATTTTCTGTCTGTTGAACTAATAATAGGAAGTATAATAGTAATTGTCTAAATTTTAGGGTGTAATTTGGTAATTATGCTAAACTTCAAAAGACAATGAGGTAATGATCCATAACAATAACCATTAACTACGACAAATGGTTGCGAAACAAAAAATTGGCGAATTCGAACCCCAAGGACATAATCAATAAAAAGTCAAGACTTTCTTAATTTATGTTTTCGTACGCGCTTTGATACTCACACAAGACAAATAGACAAATTCACAACAGCTGTGTACTAATAATAAACAAATGTCTTTGCTGAAGTCCATCTCAAGACCTCTACTAAGTAGTAATTTAAATGTGGGAGGTTTTGTCAAAATTTCATATTGACCCTAATGGTTGTCATTCAAGTGGAAACTCAATTTCATCCAACTTGTGTACGAACTTTATACCAAATCAAACGTTGTTGGATGACACAAACGGTTGCCGGTGTACGTTTTTCTTCCACGACTTTTAGGATTAGGATCAATCATGGATTTAGCAAAAATTGCAAGTTGCACCAGAAATAGCAGCAGAGAGAAGAAATGCGAGCACTAGGCATGCAATTGGGCAAAATATCAGGTCTGTTGCCTAACGCAACCAGGAATCTCTTATTTTCCCGAGGAAAAAAAATATTTAATATAATATTATAATAAGAAGAAAAAATATTAAAATAGATGAATGGTCTTGCTCTATATAATCTTTTACTGAAGCATCGCTGTACACAAGACTCTGCGGCTCAGAATTACAGGACTTTATCAAGTCAGATGCTAACAGAATCCTTTGTATCTATGCATGTTATCTCTCTGTACGCTACTCTTTTTTGTACACAATTAACCGAATTAAGTAAAAATCTAACTGAAAAATCTGGAAAAAAAAAAAAATTATAAAAAAATGGGTTGCTGACTTTTCCATCAAAATTGACTAAATAACCGTGGCCGTCACCTAATGGTGACCCAATCATCTGAAACAGACCAATTCGGAGGTTGGTCAGAAACTAGCCGCCGCAGCCGCTCTGCCGTGGAAATGGACCAGGACCCTTTTTGCAAATTTGACTCCTCGGAGACCCATAACTCAGATTCTGGGTAATATTCCGGGGAGGGGAAAGATGTAGTTGAACACGACACCCAATCTGGGAAATCGAATGGGCATCTCGGAGAAGTTGAGGCTGTTGTGTTTTCTTGTCTGTCTTTCAACGCGGCAAACGTATCATCATCTTCGAAATCTTGATCACAAACGAATGGATGATTTAGAAGCATCTCAGCCGTCCACCTTTCGCTTGGATTCTTGACAAAGCATTTTCCGAGAAAATCTTTTCCTTCCTCTGACAGAATTCCTGGAATCTCAGGCACCTCCTCACCCACTCCAATTCTCATAAGCAGCTCCGCCACGCCAGAGCAATTCCACGCCGGAGATCCGCCCGTCATCTCCGACACCACGCACCCCACGGCCCAAATATCAGCCGGAGCCCCCTGCTCTCCGCCGCCGACCGTCTCTGGAGACATGTACATAGGCGTTCCCCTCAACTCGCACCCCCCAACGGCGCCTTCTCTCCCATCTCTCTTCGCTAATCCAAAATCTGCAATCTTCACTGTGCCATTGGGGTCTAGGAGGATGTTTTGAAGCTTGATATCACAGTGAACGTACCCAAACTTGTGAATATAGTGAAGCCCTTTGAGTAAAGCCTTTGTGGATCGGCGGACTTCAGATTCCGGCATCCTCCGGTCATCGGAATTGTTGATCCAATCTGCCAAAGAGCCGCCGGAAGCATACTCCAACAACACATTATACAACTTCTCGCCATTCTCGTATGAAAAGCTGTCACCGAAGCACCGAATAATCTGGGGGCAATCTTTAAGCTGCTCCAAAATAAGTTTCTCGTTCAGAAGAGAGGAAGCGTGCGAAGCCCCACAAGACTTGACCGCCATTAACGGAGGAAGAAGAGGGCTCTGGCTTCTGGGAACTGCTAAACTCACCGTCGCGAAATTCCCATGGCCCAACTTTTCACCGCGAACCCAATCCATATCCGGAAATCGAAAGGGCTAATTTGTACTTGTTTTTGAATTTTTCTTGATTCGAGCTTATGCTGCGTCTTTGATTTTCTTTGGAAGAAGAAGAGAGAAAGAAAACAGAGAGAAACAGAGGAAACGAGTCTACAAGTGACCGTGTGAAATTGGGGATTCTATATATAGGAGGGGATTCTTCATTCTTGGAGTAGGATTGTTTGCATTCATTGTATGTATATTATATAGGTGACGCAACATGTGTAAGATTTTGTTTCTAAAAATAAAAAGCACGTGGCTGGAAGGATATTTCCGGGGAATCTGAAATAGCGTCCTTCCTTACGTAAACGTGGTTAACATTGTATTAAAATCTTTTAATTAAGATCTTTTCCCCGTTTGACAACCTCTTTCTATTTTTGCTTAATTGTTAGGTGCTATTTGTAACTGATTGTAAGAAGTATTTATGTAATTAAAAATTATTGAAAGTTGCTTTTGAATATTTGGAAATTGTGTCTCTGCTATAAGTTCTTTAAAATTAATTAGCAATGGCTATTTATGAGACTGCTTGTGAGATGTTATAAGTTATTATATTTTCAAATACTACCATTTTTTGAATTATTTGATAGTTTCCAAATACCAAGTACTTCTAATTATAATCTGATTTTTCCAAATTTTAATAAAAGTGAATGATCATAATTTTACATAATTTGTTGCAAACACCACCTCATGCTTGACTATTGACTTTTGAGAGTGCTAATGATAAACTAATTTTACTTTTCATCATTAAGCAAGTGTTAAACGTAATTAACCCTCTATTATGCTAGTTTTCATTGAATATATCATTTTTTTTTCTTCGCGGAAACTTTCATTCTATTTATTTCGATATTATTATACTCTGTTTTATATGATTATCCGCATTCTTGAATTAGATTAACCCAAGGAAAATAAGAATAAATTGGGGTCAATCCAATGACTTGATATTGGATGTATTGGATTAGGAGATGTACCTAAGAAGGGCTTTGCTTCGTGGGGATTGGCGTGATATTAATCCGTTTTTAAGATGATGTGAGCCTCTACCACACGGTTATTGAAGGATAAGAATCATTAACAACGTGAATGATGAGATAATTAGGGACGTCACTAGCACTAATTAGATCATGGATAAAGTATGAATTATGGTGTCAACTGTCAAATTAAGAAGACTCAAATGGAATTGAAAAGGCATTGCGGCTCGTAAAGGTTGATTTGACTTAATGGAAATTGACATTTTTGTGCTTGTTGGTTGCGAATCCTTGGCATGCTTGAGGGGGTGTTTTTGGGATTGGTTGCAACTTGCCAACTTGAATATGATCAAGGATATGTCAAACCCTTGGAACTCCTATAGGTGAAAAGCAACTTCCATCAAGGTACCTGCTGGCCTAATTAATTTTATTGGATTCAGGGCTACTTGCAGAAAGACTTTGCAAGGCTTGACTTTTTATGTAATGTTTTTATTATTGACTAATTTAGAGATAATATTGAAATTTTCAAATATAACATTTTGATAAATTACGTTGACCATAAAATTGTTACTAGAACTAGTATTTTTTTTAAAGTGTTATTTTTTTCTGCATGTTGACATTTAATTTCAAGAAGCACGCTGCTTATTAAACAAAATTGCAAGATGAAACACAAGTTTAATGGGTTCGATTGATCTTGCGAAAATGTTACTTTTATTGTTTGGGAACCCTAATTTAAAATTAAATTTGTGGAAAAAATATTTTCATAAAAGAGTTGGTTCATTGCATCCATCGCAGCCATGATCATTAACTTTCAGTTACATGCAGCGATGATAACCATGACTCGCATAAAATTGAGGTCAAGTACGTTTACACGCAACTTGAACTTTTGGTGCCTTTTATTACATCCTTGTTGTAGGACCACGGTCCAAATAATGAGAATCTGTTGTTGGCTTCATATGTACAAAATGTTATAAAATATTTTGTTATTTTTAAATAATGAATTTATAAGTTCTCAATATTAGGTGTAAAGATACTGTAACCTGCTGCTGCTTCTTCTTCTTCTTTCTTTCTTTTTTTTTTTTTAATAAAAAATATAAAAATATTAATTGGTTTTTAATTTTAATAATATCAATTACAGAATTTTCACTAGTAACAATTATTATTAAATTTTAATAATATTGATAATAATACATACACAGTTATTAATATCCCTAAGTGACGAATTATGTTATCACAAACAAATAGAAACTTGCCCATAATCCATTGTCCTAGTGGCAAAGTGGAGGTCTCATAACAAAGAAGTTATGAGTTCAACTCCTACTGGTAGCGTGTGTACTTTTATTCTATTTCAAGGTATTTCTAATTCTACTGTATAGTAGTGTGCTTGTTCTTATCAATGTATTTTATCTTTAAATATATTAAAGTATTTACATTAATATATTGATGATGTATCAATTGAATGTAATTGTTTCTCCTTTTTTCTTTTTTTTTTTAAAGAATAAGCAAAATTATCAAACATTTGGAGGGGAAAAAAAAAAAAAAAAACGAGAAACTTTAATTGAGGATCTAACCCTGTGTTTGACTGTATAATTTAGGCATGACAGGAACTCCTCTTCATCTAATAAGTTAGTTATGCGCGAGTAACACGTATAATTAAATGGAAGGAAAGCCGGAAAAGGAACATAAATATCGATCGAATTAAAGATTGTTAGAATGTCATGTTTGAACAACTTTGTTGATTAACTAAAACCTCGTATCTAATTTATTACGTGTAAAATTATTAATAATTCAAACCTCATTTTTAAACAAGGAGACAATAACCGATAATCTCGCCGGAAATAAAGCACCAAGAAAAAGAACAACATATAGTTATGCAGTAAGATTTAGAAGGAAAGAAAAGGGAAGAAAGAAAGAAAAAGAGGAGAGACTGTTGCAATTGTCTTCATGAAAAAGAAAAAAAAGAAAAGAAAAGAAAAACCCATTCTGCCGAGTGCCGAGTCAAACCCGGTGAAAAATAAATAAATAAAAATAAAAGAAAATTGGAAAATGATCTTAAAAATAGGAAATAGAATATTTAAAATGAAATTCTTGCATGGAAAAATCATTAATCAATAAAGATCTTGCACATTAGCTTCGGAGCAAGGAGGCGCAAAATCTAAGGCATGTTTGATGTTTGATTAGCAAAGGACCCACCACATGGGAACTGGGAAGCCTTGCCTTGGCCATAGGTACTCGCACGTTATTTTTTGTAAAATTTAGAACATAATTAAATAATCCGATATATTTATAGATAATTAGGAGATATGTAGGCAATCACATGAAACTTGGAACAGCTTGCATGTCGGTGATTGAGGATGTATGAAGCTGTGGGCCGAAAACTGGATACCTGAAATATCTGAGACACGGATAATTAAGGAACTCACATGCATGCTTTAATTTATAATTTTCATCAATTTTTGTATCCAATCCCATAATCTAGGGATAATATATCCTTGGATAATCTTCTTATTTTAGTTCTGTAGATATGCTTATCTCTCTTAGTAATGAATACCAAATACATAAGTTAAATGCCTAAATTTGTTAATATATATATATATGTATGTATCCATATACATGCCATATGTTCATGGATTTGTACTGATATATAGGTACTCCATGCGGGATGAGATTTCTTATTTCAAAATGGTGTTTCATTTCGTACTCCATATTTTAAATACATGTCATGTGTATTAGATATTTTTTACAAAAATATTTAGCAATAAATACAATACGTATGACATGTATTTAAAAGTACGAAATAGAAAATAAAACATCATAAAAAATAGAGGATCGCCCGTTCCACTGCATGATTCCTAACAAAGTAACATTATGGCATTTCAGTTTCTGAATTTAATGACAGAAAGTTGCATTGTCGAGATAACGCATTCATGTCACTAACAAACATGTACGCACCATTTACTACTCCACCGATGAGAAAAAAATGATGTATTTATTTCAATGATTGCGTTGTAGAAAGCGACGCCGACAACTGGAGCCACTCGTAGGGTATTTATATATAGGGATAATTATAATTTAGCTCTCATACATAGGGATAGTTACATTTTACCTCTCGAACTATGACCGTTTTTCACAATTTATTTGCCGAACTATTTTTTGCTTTAAACAATCATACAAACTTTCAAAATATTTGCAAATTTTCCCCTAGATGTAGATTTTGGCGGAATACTAAATATTCCCCAAAAATACCATTGGCGATTTGTAATTGAGAGATAGTTTTGTCCTACAGTTCCTGACAAGCACATTGGAAAGAGGAGAGAATGAGTTTGAGATAGAAGTTTGGTTCAAGAATAAATTTAAGTTGCATTTCGATGTAAGCAGCGATAAATGATTTTTTTCACCTTATTTCTTTTGGATCATTGGATACTACTTCCCCCACAATTGCTAATTTAATTTGGTTAGTGACTGTTACTTTTTACTAGTGATGTTAATTATTTTTGCTGCCAAAATTCAGTTATTTTATAGTGATTACAAGAAAAAGAACATCAGCCTCAACATATTAAGTAATAATATGAAATTTGTCATTAATTATATGTAATAAGTGATAACATTTATTTAGCCAGAATATTAATTTAATAGACTTAATAATGATAACAATTATTTTCAATTTGTCGTCAACGATAATCAATATATAAAATCTGTACAGTGACAACCAAGTGACAAGGACATCCAAGTTGCCTAGAAGGCCTGCACTATCATTGTCAAATTGGACAAGGATTGCGCCTAAGAAGCTCAAGAATTCGCGTTCACTACTTGGTTCAGGAAGCTACATCTATAACATATTTTAAATCCTTTTAAGTTTCAGCTCTCGCCAGCTATATGTAAATTATTGAGGCGGATTTAAAATTCCACGCGATATGCATCATGTGAAATCCTTGCTTCCAAATTCTACCTAACTTAATTAATTCTTCAATCTTGACTCTTTTTTTCCCTTTTTTTATTTTTTCTCTTTGGAAGGGATATCTTTTGGGTCTCTTTATTCCAAACTTAAAAGCACCTGCATTTCATGAGCACAAATTAATAATGGACAAATCGATCTAAGCCTCTAACATCATTTTATTGAATGAGCCAATAAATGGCAGTACAAGCAATAGTGATTGGTGGATAAGCATTTAGCAAAGTGTAGATGGAAGCCGCATGGAGATGAGTACAAAGACAACGAAATCACGCAGTTCAATATGTGGAGTATAAGCATTCACATGTGAGCACGTTCTTAATGCAAAATTCATAGTCACTAGCTGCCATATTTTATTTTCACGAGGCCCGCGTTAATTTGGAGAATTTGGAGGTCCCTATCGGGACCATCTCTCGGCCGTCGTTCTATCACTCGCATTTTTCACGATGTCGGAGAATATCATATATTCATATTGTTACTTTTAAATTCAACTAATTATAGTATTTAATTTTATATTTTTATTCATCTTTTCCATTATGTATTTGGTCCAATTCTTAATTATCCCGTTCCTTTATCGTGTGGATTATAATTAAAAAATGAGATTAATTCGAACGTGCTGAAATCAGGACTTTATTGTAACACATAGATTGTTTCCTAATGCCTTTGTTTATTTTTAAATTAAAAGTAAGAATGCATCACATTTTCTTTTTAATCTGAAACAGACAAGGCATTGCATTTCTTTTGTTTTTTCTTCAAAGATGAGTTCTCCACAACATATTGGTGGACGGTGGTCATATATTGAGAAGGTGTGCCCAAGAATTCATTTAAAAATATCTTGTAATTTTTTTTAAATGTTTTATTAGATTCCTTTTTATTTGATCTTCTTTGACGCTGATTACTCCTCCAATAACTTCAATTAAAGGTTCACATTGTAATTTCAATTCAAAAGCCAAATTTGATGAGCTCCAAACAAAAGTCTAGGTTTTCCCCTTGAACATCGTGGATATGCTTGTACTTGATTAATATTGAGGGAATTTTTGAAACGTCCTCCACCTTCTCTGTTGCTTGAATTATTTGTGTTGTATCTTTTCTATGACTTTGGAGACCCATATTTATATTTGCAGTGCAAGATGTCTTTTCATGAGTATTTGATAAAGTGAAGCGATTTGATTGACGTCCTTCCATGTCCTTCCATGATTTGATTGGTATTTATTTTCTTAATCATAAGAAATCATTAGGGTTACCAAAATACCAATATTTGTTCCCTTCATCTCACAAGATATGATATGAGTTGCCTTAAACATTTTAATCTCAAACATGGAAATATTTGACTTTAGTCTTGGAATTCAATTTAAAAATTCCAAAATATAAACTCGACATATTGGCAACAAATTTTTCATGTCTACAAATCCCCCCTTCCTAGACGTGATCACGTGCATCTGCTTTGATAGGTGTCATGAAGTGAATGAGTCTCGAAATAATATCTTGAGGGAATCAATTTGCTTGAATTCAATAGATAGTTTATACTCATATCAAGGAGTTATTTAACATGTGGACAATTTTAACTCGTATTAAGGAGTCTTGAATTTTTGTAGATAGTTTCTGGTCATATCAGAGAGCATTGAAATTGAATTTGTAGATAGTTTATACTCATATCAAGTGGCCTTGAATTTGTTAACTATATAATTTACACTCGTATGAAGAGGTCTTGAATTTGTTAGATAGATTATACTCATATTAAGGAGTCTTGAGTTTGTAGATAGTTTTTCATTTGTAGATAGTTTATATATGCTTGTATGAAGCCATGGATTTGTGGATAGTTTAGGTATGCATCAAAGATATTTGAATTTGTAGATAATTTATTCTCATATCAAGGAGCTTTAAGATCATCTTAGACAATTTATACTCGTATCAAGAAGTCTTCATTAGAATTTAAATTTGATAGATAGTTTATACTCGTATCAATGAGTCTTCATTGGAATTTGAATTTGATAGATAGTTTATATTCGTATCAAGAATCTTCATTTGGTCTGGTTCGAAACCCTTTTGCACATGTGAAGGAGTTCTTCATTTTATTTGATTTGAGGACATCTTATAATCATGTCAAAGAAGTCTTTATTTGATTTGACTTTTACACCTTTTATACCTTTGTCAAGGAAATATCACATAGAGATCTTAATTGCAAGATTCCAAATAGTTTAAGCTCGTATATAGCAGCACATGTGAAAACTTTAATATGAAAATTATAGATAGTTTATGTTCATATTCGGGATAAATAGAGAGTCATTGTCGTGATGACACCATAACCTTTTCTTTTTTTGTTGGTCAGTGCTTTATTCGCTAAATTTTCTTCTTTGCTTCAATTGAAATGGAAGTTAGAAGGATATATGGACCCCCAACTTCATTTGCCCCCATTTTTGTTGGATCTTTAATCGACCATCTTCTTGCCCCCTCAAGCATGTGTTTGGGAATAGTAGAATTTAGAAGGAAATATGAAATCCCAACTTCATTGCCTTGCGAGTGCATCAATTTTTTTTTTCTTTTTCTTTTTCTTTTGTCCCCTCATGCATGTGATCTAAATTATTTTCATGGCTTCAAATAGTCAATTTGACGTCTGTAAAACTAGAGCAATCATCCTTCATTTTCATTTTATCTTCTCTTCAAGATTTGATTTGGGACTTGAATTTGGACTTTTTGATTTGGGACGTGGAATTCTGTAACTGAATTCTGGGCTCTTTGATCTTCTTTAACATTGTTTCCTCCCCAATAACGTAAATTAAAAGGGCTTTTCAACATAATTTCAAATCAAACATCAAATTTGATGAGCTTAGTGATAAATGCCTAGATTTTCGCATTGAACATCACAGATGTCCTTGAATTTGGTTGAGAGAATTTTTGGAACCTCCTCCAACTTCTTTGTCGCTTTAACGATTTGTGTTGTGTGTTTTCTTTGACTTTGCAAACCCGTATTTTACACTTGAAAGATAAGGGCTCTTGCCATAATTATTTGATGAAGTTGCACAATTTGATTGCTCCTCCATGATTTGATTGATATTTATTTTCTTAATCACAAGCTTGATTAGGGTTGTGAGGTTGCCAAAAATATCAATGTTCATTTCTTGGTTTTGCAATATATCATTTGAGTTGCCTTAGATAATCCAATCTCATTCATGGAAATATTTGAGTTGCCCATCAATTAAATATTATATTTAATTTTGAAATTCAATTTAAAAATTGCAAAATATAAATATAAAATTGACATATTAGAGGCAACAAATTTTCCATGCGAACTCTTACGTAAAGTAAATGATTTTACACGAGGTTTCTTGCTAGCAATGATGCTCAAAGTCTCTGGCTGAGGATGGATTAATTTCCTTGTTCTCTCATCCATTTACACATTTGTGGCCTATAATCTTTGTATTAGTGGATTCCTTTTAGGAAATGAAGAACATCCCCTTTGGCAGAGATAATTACCGCCAAGAAGAGAAGAAAGATGGAGGGCAAGGTTGCAAAAAACATAAACATGAATGGCCAAGGACCAATTGCCACATAACCATCACAGCCTATTGTAGCACATCCTCAACTGGACAATCTTTGGCGAAGCACCTTCTCAATAGCCTAATATAGAGCACAAATTACCAGAGCATCCTCTTCTCAGCCAGAGAATTTTTAGTGGAGCATCATCTTCTATTTTGATGATTGATGATTGAGAATAGATTTGAGTGATGAAAAACACTAATTCTTGCATGATGGGTGGTAGACAACAATTATTTTTAATTAGTTGATGTGTGGTGAAAAAACCTTGTTATGTTGTTGGATTTGTTTGCTGGATGATGCTGAACAATTGTTGATGTATTCTCATTGATGAAAAACTATGTGGATAAATATGTGAGGAGATGGCATTAACAATGGAGTTTTTGGATGAATATTTGATCGATTACTCTTCTTTACACTATTTTGAATTCTTGTTTACTCTTTGGATTTTGAACTGGACAAATTGTTATGGATGCAATTGATATTCTAAGTTTTTGGAATGGGAAGAAGTAGTAATGCTAT
>JACFYI010003768.1:254337-274622 GCA_014898755.1 Handroanthus guayacan
ATCCTCTATTGGACTTCACATACTTTCTTGTTATAAGTTGAGTGAGCCCAATGAACTTCTCATATAACTTGTTACAAAGTCAAGTCACTTATTAGAGTTTAAATACTCATACACAAGGTAATTGTGGAATCTCAAGTTAAAGGACTAATTATTTGCATTATTTTAAGCTACAGAAGACCATTGCCGATAAGTCACTATGGCTATCTTATGAATTTCTCTAATTAAGTTATCAGTGAACTTGTTTTCTAACAAGCTTTCATTAACGTGAATTGATATCACCGCATCTTTTGTCCATGAAACGAGGCAAATCCCATATTACAAAAAATTTGAGTAATTACCATGGCTAAAAATTGATGTTAACAGGAAAAAGTGAGAGTGAAAAGTTATTTGCTACATCTCTACCACAGCAATGATCCGTAATTTTTATAAGGATAGCGGAAAATCCACCGCGGCTTTATACTGTGGTGGATATTTTTTTTTCAATGTAACCATGACAAATGATGTTTTTAACACGATACTTTGGAGTATTGACTACCACATTCATTGCAGTTGTTAATTTTGGATTATTGGCTACTATATCTACTATGGCTTTTAATTTTTTAGTTGCAAAAAGTTAATGATTTTGTAGTGCCAACTCCTTAGTGAATGCATCGTTAACGCAAATTTAAGCGAATCCAAGATATCCTCGTGTCGTAGATTCTAAGACTATGAATGCTTTGAGATCACAATAAGAGATTTGATTCATGATTACCATCATATGCATAATCAAGTCCCATAGTCTAATGTGATTTTTAAGACTTCATCAGAATGAATTTGTAGAAATAAAATATGCGTAAGATGAAGGTGATCATATGAAGGCATATTGATGAGATAAAATTGTATCACAAAAGGAGTAGTTTACGAGTAAGATCAATTGGCTTGTTCGACACTATTATAACATAATCAGCTTTGACTACTTTGATTTTTATTTCAAACATGTCATTCTGATCATTTGATTATAATAGAATCAACCGTTACCTCATTTTCACCGTACAGAACATGGAAAATATGCAAGAGGATCCGGACGTTAGACGACAATGATATCGATATCTTCAGGAACTGCCAAAATTAGGCGCAATTCATGGTATATTTTAGTTTAGGGCGCATGGGATGGAGGTGGACATGGAGGGGCAGAAATGGAAATTCAGGTGTCTGGTGGGAGACATATAGTTGCAGAATTGAGGCATAAGCGAGCCGGATACGACGAACACCGAAAGTGGCTACGGTCAAAATCAAGAGATAGCCCAAATACAATTACATGAAACTATTAATTAATTTATTAGTTGTTATTATTATTTGACGGCGCCTCAGCCGCAATCAAAACATGTGAGCTCAAACGGTAAGCGTTGAGGCTGCAGTGGCCCGTTAAATGCGGTCAGGATTGGCTTGCGGGTCTGTTTCCCGGAATCTGGTCTTGGGTCCCATTCAACTTCACATGAATTTCCAGCAACTAATTCACTAATTCTTTCGTACTACACTAGTAATTGTGGGTAAACTAAATGTTGTGCAAAATTAAAAATATTTATTTTTTAATAATAGTAAAAAATTTAGTTATGAAGATTAAATGTTTAAATTATATAGAATATTATAACTCAAAAATAAATTTGGGGAGAATAAAGTTGAAAAGAACATATTTTAATTGAAGAAAAAAAGGAAAAGAAAGAAATATTAAAAAAGGTGTAAAAAAAAAACTATTTAATTTGTCATTACTTTTTAAAATAGAGTTATTATTGTTAACTCACTAGAAATTAAATATACAAAAGTTACTCCATCTAGATATGAGACTTTACATAAAGTGTGTGCATATATATGGGTATGATGTAAATTGTAAGGTAATTGTTAATTTGTGAATTACATCAAAGTTGAGTAACGCTGAAAAAAATCACCATGTATATTATGGATTTTGAGTATTATTTTTCACTCTCAATGTTCATTATTATCAAATCCATCCTTAACTAATTTGGAGGTGAAGGACCAATTACATCGTTATGAGAAGTTATTCTAAAAAGTGTCTCTATATATTAGTAAAAAATACTTTATAATCTGACTTAAACCTTCAATTCATATAATAAACAATAACATCCAATTGCAAGATGCTTTAATAATAAATGGAAAGAGGCAAATGAATATCTTCTCACCAAATATATCAATGATGCGGACCACTTTACATGTCATCAAATTAGATCATTAATACTAAATATGAAATTCATTCTCACATATTCTCTCGTATGAATATCAATTACGTGCTCAAAGTTTCAATAACTCCTTTAATAAATTCAAACTAAAAACGAAACTAAGTTATTATACACATACTCCCTTATAACATTATTACAAAATACGGAAACAGGAATAGCTCAATTAGACAAAGAAGAGGCACAAATATTCTTTCAAAATAAAAGCGGTGGCCCAAGGGGGCGCGAAAAGGTCATGTTTACAGGGTAATTCTTGAGCCACTATTTTATCAGGCGATGAGATCTTTTACCTGATTTTTGTTTCTGAACAATCCATTTTGGAGCGTACTGTGTATTTGCGTATCTACGGCACAATTATATGTTGTGCTGTGGGGGTCTCTTTCAAGATTCAATCATGGGGCCAATTTGATCCGAATCAAAATATCTGGACATGAATCATTGTTGGAACAAAAAATCTATTTACATGGTCAAAATGGAAAAGCAAACATCATTAAAAGCCAGATTCCGTGCACAACAAAAGTCATGAAACGAAAATCTTGTTGTGGACATGATAAGTATGAAACTTTTCATAAGGCTAAAGAAATAGGCGTTGCTTGCATTGGTGAAGGAAGATTAATTTAAGAAGGGCCCTAAAGAAACTTTTACTTTGTGCAAATGTTAACGTTCAAAATAAAATCTTTAATTTTGAAACCTACGAAAATTGAGATATTGGTCTATTTACATAGTCGTTATTTGTTTATACTAATTATGATAAATTATTGATTTATTTTTTTTTGAGGGAAAGATCATTATTATATCCAATTCTTAACTTTAATACATTAAATCAATAATATTTGAAATCAATAGCTAAGAAGAAAATCTTTAACCAAACTATTATACAGTAGAAAATGTTAACTAAGCCACTATTCAGTAGAATAAAATGCTCCACACACATTTGGGGATAATCGAACTCATGACCATGAGATCATGAGATCTTCTCCTAACCAATTAGGCTAGGGCTTATCGGCATGATAAATTATTGATTGATGATTGTTATATCGTAGTGTCTTCTCTCTCTCTCTCTGTCTCTCCCTCTCTCTCCCCCCTCTCTCTGTTGCACCCTTCCCCCGCCCCCCCTCACCAGGGGGAAAAATAGTGGGAAAATTTATTAAGAAAAGATCATCTCACCTCCGAGCTTGCGAGTCTATTTGACACGGTAATTGCTTGAAAACTAATCGTGTGTAACATAAAATTGAGTTATGGATCAGAAGAAAATATCCAATAGTTGCTATTGAAAATAGGTTTATTAAATTGGGTTTTATCAATTACTTAAACAGATTTTAATTACTCAAAGTCAATTTCCGGTGAATAAAAATTAAGGTCTAAAATATGTCACTTAAATTAATTATTAAAAAGAGAAATGCCACTATGTTTACATATTTTTTGCAACAGTAGTGACAGTTTACACTACAAGACAAGCTGGAATTACCAACTCCAATTTCTAATGCTTTTTCTCCGCTAGAAATTTTTGGTGTCTTTTTGGTGGAAAAGGCGCTCGAAGATAGAATTTTGTAAAAGCATCGGAAATGAAGCGGTACAGAGACAAATTATTGCTGGACAATTTTCGAGGACCATTTACGAGTTGGTAAGGCATCGGAAAATGATGAAATTTTTGGAGGGAAGACTCTCAAACTTTACAAACACTAGAGGAAACCGTACATTATTGTTGGAAGGACATAAAAACATCGTCATTTCACCTGCGACAGAGGTTGTCGATAAGTTTTTTTGATTATACCGACCCCTACGGTGGTCGGAAGGGCATTAGTAAACTAATGATAGAGTTTTCTTAGGGTTTATGGTTCTTTAGTGGTTAAGGGGTTTAGGGTTTAGCATTTACATGTATTTAGTTTAATGAAGAACAATTAATTTAAAATTCGAATTGAATTTTGTCACAACTTTGTTAACTAAATAATATTTGTGTTTTGCTGTAAACCAAATATGTAACTTGGCTACAGACGGAAGTAATATTATATATACATGACCAAGATATATAATAATTATGTTGAGGTACAACTATTAATATATTTCTACGTTAACTAATTTAACTAATTAATTTTTCGATCTATTATATATATATATAATATGATTTAGATTACAATTGTTACACATAATTCTTAATTAATCTAAATTAATCAACATTAATAATCCCGCGTGCTTATATATATAAATAGATTAACTAGCCAACTAATTATATATGATGTATATATCTATGAAATAAATATTTCAGAGTTTAAATTTTTTATTAATTATATAACTTGATTAAAAAATATTATTCATATAATATTATGCAAATTGGTTAAATAATTTTAAATTAACTAATATAAATAAAGTAATATTTATATGTTGAATGAATAGATAAAGCAAATTATAAAAATGAATGAATTCTGTTACTGCCAGTAAAGCGTTGTTGAAGCATCTGAAAGTTTCAAAATAAGTGCATTACTGATATCTCCAGAGTTAGTAAATCGCTGGAAAATTAAATAAAATATCTACCTGTTCTTGTTGGCGACAGTAAGGAACCAGTAATTGTAATTGATACTTTGACCAATTTAAGTACCTCGTAAATTGTGTTATAGACACACTTTAATAAATTGTGTTATAGACACACTTGAAATCAAGAGGACATCAGTCAAGTGCCAGAAAATATTAAAGTTATAATGGCAGTGAACTCTTATTTTATTTTATTTTCCGGCCCCCTCTTTTCTTTCTCTCTATTTCTCTCCTTTCCCCCACCGTCTTCCACCACCTCCAACACTGTCGTCATGCCGCCGTTACCATTGACTGTTGGATTCGCTCGCTGCCGCCATTGCCACCTTGGATATGGGTTTTATACCTATTATCTCTTGTCTTTGGGTTATTTTATCTTGTTTTTTGATTTTGGGATTTTAGTTGATAGTATTAGGGTTAGAATGTTGTTTTAATTTGGGCTTGGATTGAAAATTGATTGTATTAGGTTAAAGGACTTATAGACTTAGTTCTAAATGCTCTTTACTTGGGTTCAAGATTGATTGAAAATAAAGAACTATAGCATATTTGAGTTGAAATTTGATGTCATTACGATTTGAACGTTTTTGAATTTGGGATTTGAGTTGAAAATTGATTATATTAGGTTAAAGGGTTTTAGAACTTTAGTTTTGAATGTTCTTTACTTGGGTTGAAACTTGATTGAAAATAAAGCACTTTATGACTTTAGTTTAGAGTTGAAAGTTGACTATAGGTTAAAATTGCTTTGGGACCTTAGTTGAAAAAGAAAAAAAAATAAAATAGCATTGTGTTTTGGCAATTCTTTTGATTTTAGGACTTTAGTTTTGAATTTATAACAATTAGAACCCTGAATATTAGGTTAAACGAAGTGAGAAAATATAGAGAAGAGATTAATTTTGAATTTTCTTTAAAGTTTAAGGTATTCATAAAACTTAAGCATCCAATCTAACCAAATACACATGTTTAACTTCTCTTGGACATTTAGTTAATTATAATTTATATTTTTTCATGCAAAGAACACACCGGATTTTAAATACACATATTTAAATATATATATATATATATATCTGTGTAAAGAACACACCAGATTTTAACTTAGTGCTTTGAAGAGGTATCTTATGTCTCATTCAATTTGACAATCTTTCTTCTCCTTGAGTCTGATGACTTCCTTGAACGAAATGGTAATGAATCATTGGTCTCGAGGATGAGAAGGGTTGTTTGGTTATCTAGGACATACGGATACCTTGTCATGTGATGTTTTGATATAATTCCACCCTTTTAGGACCAATTCCATACAACTAACAGGGAAAGTCCTTTAATATTCTAGCATTCTTTATTGTTTTAACATCTAGATGAATATTCCGCTACATAGATCATGCATGTATAGTATGCTATATCCTCAGTGTTGTATATTAGAGAAGATTTCATCAATGGGGCCGAGGAGTTCATATATCATGCTAGTGCATAAGGCTAATTTTTGACTGAGGGTACTATTTGATGTCTGTGCCTTCGATGCAAAACCAAAGTTACTTTGTCTCTTCTAATGATGTGAGACTTCATCTGTATTGGGTCGAATTTAAATCAAGTTATTGGTATTGGACTGATCATGGAGAAGTTGAAGCCGAACAACTAAATGTTTCTACTATCAATGGCAGTGCCTCTAGTAATTATCAAGTTGACAGTGATTATATCGAAAAGTTATAAAGATATGATCATATGGTGTATGATGCGGTCAAGGGACAAATTGGACATGCGTTTCATTCTGATTCTCAACATGAGTTTGAAGAGCAGCCAAATCCTGAAGCTCAAAGGTCTTACGACCTGTTGAGCAGATACAAATAGCTTGTATGGTTTGGATATGATGTACATTTTGCATTATCTGTTGCTATTACGATAATCTTTATTAAATTTGACTAGAATGTGCCTCACAATGTTGTTGATGAGATGTTGAAATTAATGTAACACTATTCGGTCATAGCATTCCTAAAAATTATTACGAGGTTATGAAGCTTGTATCTAGACTTGGGTTGACATCTCGTAAAATAGATTATTATATCAAAGTTCCACACTTTACTAAAAAATGTTGCTAATGCAAATGAATGCAAGTACTATAGCGCTACTTGGTACAAAACACGTAAAGGTAAAGGGAAACTCTTGCCTGTGAAGAGGATGCATTATTTGCCATTAGTTTCTAGGTTGAAACGACTATTTGCCTCTATGAGTTCAGCACCTCACATGAGATGGCACTATGAGAATAGCATTGGGTCATAGCATTCCTAGAAATTATTACGAGGCTACGAAACTTGTATCCAGGCTTGGGTTGATCCTAACGCAAATGAATGCAAGTTCTATAGCGCTACTTGGTACAAAACACATAAGGGTAAAGGGAAATCCTTGCTTGTGAAGAGGATGCATTATTTGCCATTAGTTTCTAGGCTGAAACGACTATTTATCTCTATGAGTTTAACACCTCACATAACATGGCACTATGAGAATCGTAGAGCAGAATTTATTATGTATCATCCTTCAGGTGGGAATGTGTGGAAGCATTTCGATAGTAAATACCCTGAATTTGTATTTGAGCTTCAAAGTGTGAGGTTGGGATTATGTGCCAATGGATTTACCCCTATTCAGTCAATTAGCAACACTTTATTCATGGTGGCTTGTTGTTCTTACTCTATATAACTTGTCTCCAGAAATATTGATGATGCAACAATACATGTTTCTAACTTGTATCATTTTGATACCAAAAAATTTAAAGACTATGATTGATGTATAATGGCAGTCATTGATTGACGAGTTGAAATTGTTGTGGTATTTGGGTCTCCCTATATATGATGTGCCAACAAAACAAAATTTTAGTTTGAGAGCCACATTATTGTGGACAATAAATGATTTCTTGCCATATGGTATGTCGTCTGGATGGATCACAGTAGGGGCTAGAAAATTCACGGTTTAATTGTCATAGATAGTTTCTTGATGATGATTGTTTGTTCAGGAGAAACGTTTCAAATTTTAAGAAGAATCAAGCCCAGTTGATTCTCCTCCACCTAGATTGAATTAAAAAGATATCTAGGAACTTGTCAAAAAATTTGCCTAAAGTTACTGAACATAGTGGGTTTACCAGAATTGATGGGTACAATGTCGACAACAACTGGACTAAATAGAGTATATTTTAGGAATTGCCATATTGGAAAGATAACAAGGTTTGACACAATCTTGATGTCATGCACTTAGAGAAAGATATATTTGACAATATTCTCTATATAATTATTGAGATCAAGGGAAAAACTAAGGATAATATTAAAGCCTGTGTAAGTTTAAAGGGTATTATCGATGATGTAAGTTAGAAATGATAGAAAGGGATAACGGTTAATGTTTAAAACCAAAGGCGAAGTATGCATTCATGGCACAATAGCAAAGATGTGTATGTGAATGGTTGAAAGGGCTTCCGATGCCTAAGGGGTATTTCTCAAACTAGCGTGACATGTTAACACCCACGGGGGAGAGTGATATGGGTTGAAGAGTTATGATTTTTATAATTTCTTGGAAAAATTGCTCTAACCTCTTTCAAGAAATTACCCAATCAAACATGAAAATTGTTGGCCGAACTAAGTTGCTTCTTTAGAGATTTGAGCTCAACCACCCTAAGGAATGGTGACTTAGATACGATAAAGAAAAATATACCTATTATTCTTTGCAAATTAGAAAGGATATTTGCACTGGGTTTCTTTAATTGTATGGGACATTCGCCAGTTTATCTTATAGGCAAAGCAAGAAATTGAGGCCCTTTGCAATATAAACGGATATGCCCATTTGAGAAGTAGTTAATTTATAGTAAATACATGGTTTATATTTTTGGCACTATATATTTTGACGACTTTTAAACTGTAATTTTATTTAATATCATAGGGAGTTTGGAAAGCCAAAAAAAATGTGAAGCAGAATGCCCAAGTTGAGGGCTCAATTTATAAGTTATTTCTATGTTGGCAAATATCAAATTTATGTTCTATTACTTTAAGTCCTACATTAATACTTTGCAGACAAGAGTCAGTGGAAATTATGATGATGGTGCATTATTGAGTCGTATCTTATACACAATAACACTTAGTTATTTCATTGATTGTGAATGTGAATGCCGTTACTTTGTCAATCACTTCTGAATCTGTGATCAAGATGCCGATGAAGGAGTTTAATGTGAATTTGCACATTGGTTTAGGTTTTGCGTAAGTTAATCATTGAGTTTAGTGTGATTTTAATTTGTTCTTTTGCCAACAAAACATCAATGATTACAATATCCAACAATACGCAAAATGGCAGCACAAACAAATTCTTGCTTGATATGGCTTGGGGTCCTAATAGAAAGATTAAGACTTGGCCAAAATATTTCGTAAATGACTTTAACCTTCAAATTCAATCATATGAGGAGAGTAAAAACACAATGAATAGTGAGCAACAACACAATGAATAGCGATGTTTAGGTTGAAGGGACCGATGTTGAAGGTATAGAAGATGATTATTTTGAAATGTTATAGGTTGTAGTTGAATTAGAGTACTCTGGAGAACCAACAAAGAGAGTGATTTTATCACACCACCTAGACAGAAACCTATGTAGTGTAGCCTAATATAAGATTATTAAAGTTACAGAAAAGGATTGATATAGAAAGTATGAGCCTTTTATCATTGTCCAACAAGCGAGATAAGTTTACTATGTTCCATACCCAGGTAATGTTAGGAATAAAGTTAGCTAGGTCACTGTCATTAGGACAAAAGTAAAGGTTCGAATAGAAATGGAAAACTCATTGGAAGTGGCATATCAAAATAATATTGTCTCAAATGTTAATACAATAATTTATGATGAGCTTTATGAGCCCTTGAGGAATTTGAGCAATCCTTCCTAGGATGTTATTCCAAGAGAGATATCAAATTATGAATTTGTTGATGAAGAGGATGACGATGAAGAAAATGCACTTATTGATACTGAGAAAGATAAGCATGAAGAAGCCGAATCCTCTAGTTCTTATTCAGAATAAATTTATTCGATATGAAGTTTATGCTTTTATGTATTTTTTTGGCCCACAACATAACTTTAATTTGTTGAACGCAAGTAATTGTAATTGATATGTGTATTGTTACTTTTAATTGTGTTTACTGCATTATTTGTTAATTATCATTTGTATTTTTTGTTTAGATATAGGTCTATCACAGTTATATGATTCTACTGGTAGGGATTGGCCGTGGTCGGGGCAAGCATTCTTGGTGCTACCAGATCACCACCTCCATTGGTAACTAAATTAGTTTTTGGCCCCACCCCAATCAAACCCATATATCTATCTCTCATTTTTCCTATTATTCGGCACTAGCACCACTAGTCGACCCATCCCACTCCCAATAATTGGACTCATACTCTTTATGCCCACACCAAATTAAGCACCCGCTAGCTCGTTCTAGACACAATGACCTTGACCCTTTATCTCTCCACATAGGATCAGCCTAGGTCAGTCCCAGTGATGCTTCTCTGTTGCGAGAAACCTAGACCCTCGATGTATCTTCACTGTATAAGGTATTTTTGAGGCCTGAGGAATGGGGTCCCACACCCGGGTACGTATTGATTAGTAATCATAATACGCTATTTAATGTTTGATTCCAATAATGTTGATAACTTAGTGATTGATTTGATCCAAGTTTATAACCTCTAAATAAAGGGTAAAACATATTATGATTTAATACAATATTTTATATTTAATATGCTCTACCCTTTGTAGAGGTTACAAACTTGCATCAAATCGATCACAAGTTATTAATGTCATTTGAATTAAATATTAAATAGTATATTATGACTACTAGTCATTACATACCTAGATGTGGCATCCTATTATGACAGTCATAAGGGGTAGGCTGGACTGGCCATATAAGAACTAACAGGACATTCCATCGTAAGTGAATAAGATGTGGTTTAGGAAGTAGAACGTAAAATATTAAAATCTAATTATTGAATATATTTACTTTAAAGGTACTAATTATATTTACTTAATGGCGATATGTTACTTGTGACCTCAAGTATTGAGCTACACATGACAAAGGCCTTTAGTCAGAAGGCTGCTTACCGACCATAGGAGATTTAACTGGATGCCTGCAAAGATAACAGAAAGTTGATTTGGATTGTGGACTAGGTGTGGGAGGCTATATGTTAACATTAGAGATTGCTCGATTTCATTGCCATATTGGAGAAGGCTAAGAGGAGTTGGGTATTCGAGACTAGGGGACACTTTATACACGGGGTGCATATCCCTCGGGACTTACACAAATCGGATAGTAAATGCTTTGATTTAATATGTTTCAATTGGTATGTATATATTATTATTTTATGTAATTCACAAATTATATATTTGTTTTATGATCATACATGCCCAGTAGTTGAAGAGGCCACTGACGCATATAGAGATCTTTGTTCAGATCCACTAGCAAAAAGTGGATGAGAGCTGGATGGACAAGCAATCATGGAAGGCCTTTGTAAGTTTTATATTTTGTTAGTTAATTATAACTTATTGATATAATTGAAATTATTTGCATGAACATCACATTGTTTGAACCTATTGATATCACTAATACTATTTTGTATTTTTCATAGGACATCTAGTTAGAGTAGTTGCAGTCTCAAAGTTGTAGACAAGGGCTGGTGAGGGCGTAAGTGTCGGTACTTTGTAGTTTAAGGCCGAGGTTTGGAAAATGGTGACTGGGAAAAACAAGAGGGGTCCGATCTACGGGATGATGTACTAATTGGAGTGCGCTACAAGCTGTAGTGCCCCATTAGTCGCCACTTTCCATCCCACAATGTCCTCGATTTATATGGAGGCCATTCTAGAGAAGGTGAGGAGTTGGATGTAGTGGTTTGAGAAAGTGGTTCCTTGTGTCATTTAGCTTGACATAAACCTTTGTTCTTAGCAGTAGGAGATGATACGCTTATTCATGTCCTTGGTGGAGAAGATTTTGATGTTGCGAGAACACAAGGGCTAGGCTTATTCCTTTGGCCTACCATTATGACTGCTAGGGACTGGGTAGTCACCTTTGTTGTTGGGATCTGGCTAACCATTAGTACAGTTCAACAAACCACCACTTTTCACAGAACAAGAATGGTTTTGATGAGGGATACAAGAACGATGGTACAAGCTATTGTGACGATGATTACCTTGATGACTATGCCACCTCATAGATATATTATCTTTTTGTGTATTTGAATACTTTCTATTGCACATTTGTTTTATGTGAATAATTTATTTTACACTGTCATTTTATTTTTAAATGATATGTTGCATTTTTTGAACATTTATAGGTATTTGGTTGGATATATTGGATTATGTGAATATTTATTTGAAATTTGTTGTATTATGCACATACACAAGTATTTAATAAAAAAAATTAATTTTTAATTATTTTTCAGTTACTAATGGTTTATGAATGCTAGAATTAACTAAAAATAAAAATGTAAAATTAAATAATTTAGTCATCAGTAAATAATAAAAATAAATAAAAACTAGAAAAGTCACTGATGCCCTATTGTCAAAAATAAATGTCAGTAGAAGAAAATTAAATTAGTAAAACTAAAATATTTTATTCGCTCTTCCCGTGACAGAGGCATCAGTAAAGAAACCAAAATATTAAAAATGATGATCATTTTCTCATTCCTAAGTCATTGGGATTTTGTTGATAAGTAAACAAAATTCTGTCATTTTTCCAACGTCAAGCGTCGTTGAACAACCATAAAAGGAGTCAGAAAGATATCAAAAATGTTTTCGATGATTTTTGGTTGGATGGAAAAATGCCAAGATGCATTTGCGACTATGGTTTTACTAATGTTTTAATTTTCACTGGAAAGGCATCGATAATTTTAAGTTTATCGATGACTTTTTGGTTATTGCTAACGCTTATGGGCGTTTGGTAAAACTAATTTTTCTTATAGTGTTAGTGCAAAGAGGCATTTTTGCATTTTATTAAGGTTGTGTTTTTTTGAAGATATCTTTTTAATAACTATAAACAGACTCTCTTTCTATTGGTTCATTTTCATGGATTAAATCCATAAACATACAATAGCATATAGATTCATATCCAGAACAAGTTAATAACTAATTAAAGCTACAAAGTGCGTGAATTTTGTATAAATGTAGTAGCTCTGGAATGCCACAAAATGTAATGGATTTATTGAGTTTGATACAATTTGAAGTTTCCTGTTTTCTTTAGACTTGTAGTGTTACTTTTTCTAGAAAATGATAGTTGTATCTTAGGAGACAATTGCCAAAACCGTAAGCACCATGATGAGACAAAATTCACCTTAAAGAAAAAGAGGCGAGCTTTGCCTCGATGAAGAAATTGATGCACGAGAAATCACACTAGTCTAATACAAAGATGACGAACCCAACAATTGTGAACAAACTGGTCCTGATTATAAAGGTAGACCTATCAACTGTGATTACAGTAACTTCAATTATGTAGAAGGACCTATCGATTATGATCACACTAGCTTTGAAATAAAGATGAAATCATATCTTAGGTTGACCATAATCTTATCTTCGTATATCGAATCCAACAATTTATAGAAGTATGATTTCAATGGCATCAATAATAGTAGTAGCATCAGTTGTTGCCCATGAAAACAAAAGAGCTCAATAAAATATATTTTTGGAATTCATTTATGAGATAGCAGAGTATTATTGTGCCTCTCAACTTTGAACTTAATAAGGTTCTTGACAAATGATGACCCAACTTTATCTAAAATGAGACTAATACCCGAAAAATAATGATATTTGGTATGTTGTCCACATTAATTTTCTATACAAGAGTTATATTCTAAATGGATTTGATAACTTGACATACGAGGTATATTGTCCCATGAAGATAGGTGAATAGTTACATAAAGTCGCAAAAAGGGGAACTTTTGAACTTAAAATATCAGTTTGAGCAAATTCAAAATTGGGAAGTTTTTGTAGCTTAAAATGTTTTGAGTCCAGAGCTAAGAATCATAGATAATCACATTCAAGATCGAGAAGCTACTAATTTTGAAAAGTCTTATTTGAAGCATGAAGTAGAAAGAGATAAGATCTGAAAAATCTTGATTTCCAGGCTAAGGAAATTCGAAAAAGATCTCATACAAGAGTAGAAAGAAAACTCATTGCAAGTTGCGAAAGAATCCCAGTCTTCTTACAAATACTTAAAATGTAGGGAAGCATGGCTAAGGTAAGAGTACCTAATCCTAAAGAAGTTAAAATGTAGCCCAAAATTGATGACAACAGGGCATATGGATTAATGATTATGATACTCGAGTGAAAGAATGTTGCATTTCCTTATAAAGAGATGAAAGTAGTCAATTCTCATAAATGAACTTGTGATCTTGCAAAGTGAATTAGCGAAGCATTATCCAATTTGGAGGCTCTAGTTCAGTTTTGGAAAATGGTAGGACTTAAACAAGCGTAGCAGTTGATGCACAAATTTGACTTTATAACTTTGCATTGTGATAAAGAAAAAAAGAGAACAACTTCGTAATTTTTTAGATGATGCTCTTTGTTGGCATAAGGGAGAGTCCACAAAGTGTAATTCATAGGGTTAGCTGGCTCCTAAATGGGCGTGAAGGAGCATATGCAATAGTAAGTTTTGACATGTGAGTTGTAGACACGATACCATAAGGTGGTTGATCTCAAATGGTGAGCAGAAAATATCAAATTGACAAAAAGCCTACCTAGAGATCAAATAAACTACATGCCAAGGAATATGGGCTTCAAACCCATAAACTTAAGGACCTTTATAATGGAAACCCAATCATGTGATGACTGAAAATCCTAGAAACTTAGTACAATAGGACAAGTAAGTTATGAAAGTTTTTGTGAGCATTTAGGAGTTTACTCCAACCGTTTCCTATGACAAGGGAGTGCTGCCAAATGAAAGGATCGAAGCTTGAGTTTTGACTCTTAATGATTTCCACAACTAGAAAGTAGAGTATTGCATGATACTTTTTGGTGGCCAGTCATTTATATAAATGTGAAGAGGGGCCGCTTAATCATAAACATTTATGAGTCTAAGATAATACCCATGGCTAAAATGGATAAAATCACAAGAACTAAAAGGTCTATTTGGAGTTATTGTGTTGATATCGTTCTCTTGGTTCACTCCAACGGTTGAGTAGTTCAAGATATCGTGTTCATTGATTGGCTAAGTTAATCAAACAGTATTCCACTAAAACGATTTAAAGCCATAAGCTACCTTGCCTGATGTAATAACTTTTTGCTTGAATTCTCTTATGTGTTGATGATCACGAGTATTGATTTCATTCATGTGGGGAATTAATGGAAAATAATTGGGTTTTTCCAATTAATTAAGCGAATTTTAATTGCTCAAAATCAATTTCGGGTGAATCAAAATTAATGTCTAGAGTTTATCCCTTAAAATTAATCATTAAAAAGAGAAATGCGACTATCTTAAGATATTTTTTGCAATAATTGTGACTGTTTAGTGCAAAGAGATATGTCTATACTTTTTTAAAGGTTATGTCTTTTTGAAAATATCTTGCTAACAACTATGAATAGACTCCTTTCATTGGTTCATTTTCATGGACTGAATCTATAAATATGCAATGACACAATTTAGTAGCTAATTAAAGCTACAAAGTGTTTAGATTTTGTTTCCATGTAATGACATCAAAATGCCAAAAAAGTATGGATTTTGTAGCCATATAGTGTTATTGAAATGCCACAAAATATACGGATCAATATCTGATACCGTGAAAGTTCAATAAAGTTTGAAGTTCACTATTTTCTAGAGATTTGTAGTGCATTTATCTCTAAAAAATGATTGTTGTATAGTGGGAAATGATTGCAAAAAATAATAAGTACCATGGGCGGGCAAATTCCTCTTAAAAAGAAAGAGCCTATCACTTGTCTTGGCACAAAAAATTGATGTATAAGAAATTACGCTAGCTAGCTGTTAAGACGACATACCCAATGATTATGATCAAACTAGCCCTGATTACAAAGACGACCTAAAAACTATGATCATAATAGCCTTGGTTATAAAAATGCACCCGACAATTATGATTGCATTAGTCGTGAAATAAAAATGGACGAAACAAATCATATATTAGGTTGATCATAATCTAATTTTTGATTTCTAAATCCAATAAATTAAGATGAATTTTACAAAAGTATGACTTTAATGTCATTAATAATAATAACAACATTAACCATTGCCCATGAAAACAAAAAGACCAAGAAAAAGTTCTTCAGA
Source organism: Handroanthus guayacan (assembly GCA_014898755.1). Classification (NCBI taxonomy): domain Eukaryota; kingdom Viridiplantae; phylum Streptophyta; class Magnoliopsida; order Lamiales; family Bignoniaceae; genus Handroanthus; species Handroanthus guayacan. The sequence continues at coordinate 270,363 of JACFYI010003768.1, forward strand.
ACTCATTTATGATATGACATAATATGATTATATCTCTAAATTTTGAACCCAATAAGGTTCTTGAGAGATGTTGACCCAACTTTATCTAAAATGCGATGGATACCCAAAAGATAATGACCTCTGATATGTTGCTCGCAATAATTTTCCACCCAAGAGTTGCATCTTAAATAAATTTGGTAACTTGATATATAAAACATATAGTCCCAACTAGATCGCTGAAGAGCTATATGAAGTCACAAAAAAGGGGAGCTCTCGAATTAAAAATATCGGCTTGAGAAAATTCAAAGTTCAGGAAGTTCTTAGAGTTCAAAATGGTTGACTCCAAAGTTAAGAATTACATATTGCCCTATACAAGATATATGAGTAGCTATCATGATCAAGAAGCTATAATTTTAGAGAGTCATATCTAGAGCTTGAAGCAGGAGGAAATGAGAGCTTGTCATGGTCCTAAACTTGAAAAGAATTTTGGTGTCTATACTTCTAAGAAATATCATTATTATACTCAAAAGAAAGCTCAGAATATCAATATGCATGATAATGGTCAGATTAATACTCTTAGGAGTTAAGTAAATGATTCTAAAAGGGAAGTGAAATGCTACTTTTTGTGAGAAATTAGGGCATAAGAGGTTGGAGTGCGCCGATTTCCAAGCTTGGTTAGAAAATAAGAAACAAGAAGGTAACGCATTAGCCCTAGTTTGTTTCTATTCAAGTTTAGATAATGTTCCTATTAAATCTATGACTTGATAGTGGGGCAAGTGTTCAAGTCGGATTTCATTGTATAGGTTCAAGTGTTCAAGTGTTCAAGTCGGATTTCCAAGCTATAATAGTCGATGATTAGATTGGAACTATTCGTTCTCTTTACCAATTGCTGATGAAATTTAAGGTTCTCATGAGCAAGTAGAGATAACTTGATAATGTTGAAGGTAATATAGATACTCGTCCATTTCAAAATCCCTTCCAATTAATAGCTCCTAGAGTTTTACAAGAGAGAGACCTCCAGCTATTTATGATGATTTATATGTGTATCTTAATAGAAATTGATTATGATGTTGATAATATCGGAGATCCTATGACTTTGATGTAATGTTTAGTTCTCAATCCAATTTGCAGCTCTTCGCTATGAGGGATGAAATTAGCTCAACAAATGGGAAGAATGTATGTGAGTTAGTTGATTTCTCACGTCTCATCTCAGGATTCATTCAGGATTATTATGAGTCTGGTAGCTCAATTTGATTTGCAACTTCATAAGATGGATGTTAAGATCGCTTTCCTCAACGGTGATCATGATGAGGAGGTTTATATGATTCAGTCTGATGGGCTTTATTCAAGATGTGAAGGAACAACTAGTTTGTGGATTGAAGAAGTCAATTGATTGGTTTAACTAGGCTTCTCATCAATGGTATTTGAAGTTTGATAATGTGATATATTCATTTTTTAAGAGAATAAAGTCGATTATTGAATTAACCTCAAGACTAGAGGGAGTAAATTCATATATCTTGTGTTAATGTTGATGATATCTTACTTGCTAGTAATGTATTGGGGGGTTGCTCCAAGAGATAAAATAGATGTTCTGTTATAGTTTTGATATGAAAGATCTTGGTAAGGCATCATTCTTGGGCATTAGATTTTTCACGATAGAGCTCAACACTTGTCGGGACTTTCACAAGTGATAATATTGATCACATTCTAACTAGATTTAACATGCACAATGGCAAACCAAGAGATATGCCTATTGTGAAATGTGATGGACTTAGCCTCAGAGCGCCTCAGAAATGATCTTGAGCAAGAAACTATGAAAAATGTTTCTTGCTTTAGTGTTGCTGGTAGTTTGATATATGCATGAGTTTGCACTATTCTCGATCTAGTTTTTTTGTTGGTGCTCTTGGGCAATACCTCTATAATCCTGGACGTGAACATTGGAAAGCCTTAAGCTACTTGAAAAGAATGAGATTCCAGAAAGTTGATCATTTGGAAGTTAGCTGATTTTGGATTTTGCTGGTTATCATCGTGACTTGCTATCTACGTCGAGCTATGTTCTTATGATGGCATGTGGTGGCTGTTTTAGGGAGGAGTGTCAAACAAACACTTACTAACAAACACTTACTGCTTCATCAATTGATGATACCTTAATTGCATAAACATTTATATACATTGTTCCTTATGGTATTATCATATTTTCACCATAGTTTTACTACTGTTGGTGCTAAGTGTTAAAAAAAAAATACTGCAAAAGCAAAGAAAATGAAATAAAAGAGAAGTACAAGGTCCCTGGAAGGGGGGCGTTAGCTTAGGATAGCACCCGCAGATGCATCCAAGTCTTAAACCCAAAGAAAAAGTGCTGGATGTAGCGCCATCACACCTACCATTGCTTGCGAATGGGCAGGAGTCAGAACTGGAGAAAAATCACCTAGAATAGGTGTAACTGTGCTTGATTTTATTCTTGGACGTGGAAGACCTAGGTCTGAAGGCAAAAAGTTATGGATGTTTGCATGAGAACATAGACATAATGGTGCAAATATGCCAGCTCTGATTTGGACTCCCTTGAAAATTGGGGATCAATACACTTCTGAACCAATCCATCTTCTTTTTGAAGTTAACTCTGAACTTTTACTCATTTGTGGACTTGATCACACTAATAAGAAGACTTCTGAAAAGTTCAAAACTGATTAGAAGAAGATTTTGGTTTAGTCAGGACTCAATTATCAAAATAGGACCTTTTGCTTTTAGTTTTGGTATCTCGGGTATATCTTAGATTTTCTCAGCAAAATGAAAAAGAGTATCTTAGATCATAGTTTTGTCTAGAATTCATTATTTCAATTTAGTTCCTTTCTTTGCTTTCCTGTTCTTCATTTTGAACATGAACTAATTTAATTTTCCTAGAATTATGATAACTTATTTACATAGGTTAATTTCAAGTTGCTACTTTCTGTTAATCTTTTATTTGATGATTGATTATTCTTCTATCATGGTACTTATTTTAACTTGATTGTTCAATTATTAATTTAGTTAAATCTTCAAAATCTTAGAAATTTTCAAAAGAGATATTTAGGGTAGATTGTAAAAGCCTAAGTTTGATTTATTTGCATAAAGTTGAATAACTTGATTTTTGTGTAGTAAAGAAATATATCTGCATGTCTTAGGTAGCCTATTAAGTGGTTCTTGATCAATTTATAATTAATTCGATTCTTATAGGAATGTATTGAGTTGAGTATGAATTTTGACTTAAGTAATTCGAAAGAATCTTGTAGTTGCATATGATAAAAGGTGAATAATCAAAATCATTCGTAAATCATCCAAAAGCATCACCGCAATTAATTTGTAAATTGGGGATTTCATAGTTCTAGGTTTTCCTATATATATATATTAAATTCTTACCAAATTTCTTACCTTTCAGTTTGTTATCATTCTTACTTAAACATCAAATCCTGTTTATTTTAAGTAACATTCTTCTTGGCACTCTTCGATTTCCGATTGACTTTTAATACAAGTCTATTAACTAAATTTACAGCCTAGTATAAATTATAGTCTACATTAGCATTCTTAACAACCATGTATCTACCATAAGATTAATATCTAAAATCCTATTATTACTTTGAGTCAAGTTTTGTTAGTTATGCCACTAGCACATTTGCTATTGCTACTCTATGACAAGTAATGACTCTAGGATATTGATTCAGTGGGATTCTTTTAGAATTTTCAACTACTGAACTCAATAAATATAGTTAATAAAACACTAAAGAAAATTTTATAGTTTAAATTATATAAACAATGAAAAATATCTCTATAAAAAAGCACAGTGAATTAGTATATCAAGACATATATTGCGCTAGAATAATTGAATATATTTACATATTCGATAACATAAAAAATTATGAAAAATATTAATAAAAGAATTCACTAAATTACTATAAATTAATAGAAATATAAAATTTTAACTCACAAAAATGACATTGAGTTTGAAAAAATGGTTGAAATCTAACAAGCATGAGTTGTGACATGGTGAAAACAAAATTTGAAAGAGAAATGTGCGAAATATAAAGTTTCAATGAATGATTTGGTTTGACATTGATCAAATATAATAAATATAGCCAAATTGAAGACCTTCTCAAACTTCAAATTCTAGTGTCGATTGACCTTTCACGTTCCAAACATTTGATATTTTGGAGTCACTTTTAGTTAGTGAATTACTTCCAATTTGATACTGAGGCCCCATTCAATGGTATATATGTGTATATATAAATAAATTAATTACAAAAAAAT
>JACFYI010003768.1:283045-302499 GCA_014898755.1 Handroanthus guayacan
GTTGACGATCAACGACTCCTCCCTAATAATATTTGATTCTCTGTGCATTCACCTTGAATCGATTCCTGGACCTTTCATTCTCCAATTCTACTGTCCCGTGGGGGAAACCTTTAGTAATACGAAATGGTCTAGACCAGCGGAATTTAAGTTTGCCAAGAAAAAAATTGAGACGAGAGTTGAATAACAACAAATATTATTCCGACTCAAAATGGCGCTCCACAATCTTTTTGTCATGCTATTGCTTTGTCTTCTCCTTATAAATCTTAGCATTCTCATATTCTTGAAGTCGAAATTCTTCCAACTCGTTAAGTTGAAGTAATCTCTTTTCTCTTGCAGCCTGTATATCAAAATTTAATTTCTTAATAACCCAATATGCATTATGCTCAAGTTTGATTGGCAAATGGCACGTATTCCCAAAAATCAAACTCTAAAGAGACATCCCTATAGGCATTTTAAAAGTAGTCCTATAAGCCAAAGTGCTTTATCTAGACGTTTAGACCAATCCTTACGAGTGGAATTTACAGTCTTCTCAATAATTCTTTTAATCTCTTGACTAGACACTTCAATTTGTCCACTGGTCTGAGGATGATAGGGAGTGAAAATTTTATGCTTTACACCGTATTTGGACAATCGAGCTTCGAAACTTCGATTACAAAAATGGGTTCCTCCATCACTGATAATTTATCTAGGAGTGCCAAATTGGATAAAGATATTCTTTTTAATAAAATTAACCACTACCTTAGAATCATTACTAGGAACTGCAGCAGTTTCGACCCATTTAGACACATAATCTACGGGTACTAAAATATATAGATTACCAAAAGAAGGGACAAATGGTCCCATAAGATCAATGACCCAAACATCAAATAATTCAACTTCTAAGATTGTGTTCAGGGGCATCTCATGTTCTCTGGAGATGTTTCCTGTTCTTTGGCATTTGTCACAATTAGCAACAAATGAGTGAGCATATTTAAACAAGTTAGGCCAATAAAAGCCTGGTTGCAAAATCTTTACAGTAGTTCTATCTCCCTAAAAATGACCACCATATGGGGATGCATGATATTATTCAAGTATATCATTCATTTCAACTTCAGGCACACAACGTCTCAAGATATTATTAGGACATTGCTTAAACAGGAAAAGTTTCATTGCAAAAATATCTTCGAGTATCAAACAAAAACCTTTTCTTTTGTTGTGCACTTAGGTCGAAAGGAATGATTCCACAAGTCAAATAATTCACAATGTCAGCATATCATGGCACATCCTTGGCTACTATTGCAAGTAATTGTTCATCAGGGAAGTTGTTATGTATCAGATTAGATTTATTAGTTTTAGCAGGAGATTCAAGCCTAGATAAATGATCAGCTATTTGATTTTCAGTTTCTTTCCTATGTTGAATTTCAAGATCAAATTCTTGCAAGAATAACACCCAACGAATTACCCATGGCTTTGTATCCTTTTTCTCTATCAAATACCTGATGGTAGAGTGATTTGTATATATAATAACTTTAGTACCCACTAAATAAGACTTAAATTTATCAAAAGCAAACACAACAGCAAGCAGTTTTTTTTTTAATAGTTGTGTAATTCAATTGTGCATCATTAAGTGTTTTGCTAGTGTAATAGATCGAACGAAAGATTTTATCCTTTTATTGTCCTAGAACAGCACCGATAGCAAAATCACTTACATCACACATTAGTTCAAAAGGGAGTGGTCAATCAAGAACAATTATGATAGGTGCAGAAAGCAATTTCTCTTTTAGTTTACTAAAAGCATGAAGACAAGTATCATCGAATTTAAAGGGAACATCATTTTCTAGCAAATTGCACAGGAGTTTTGATATTTTAGAAAAATCTTTTAAGAAACGTAAATAAAACCCCTGCATGCCCTAAGAAACTGCGAATACCTTTTATCATAGGAGGAGGTAGCAATTTCTCAATGGTTTCCAACTTTGCTTTGTCAACTTCAATATCCCTACTAGAAACCTTGTGGCCTAAAACTATTCTTTCTTGTACCATGAAGTAGCATTTTTTTCAATTAAGTACAAGATTAGTGTCTTCACATCTTTTTAGCACTAGAGACAAATGGTTAACCTAAGAAAATTTCTTCCATGTCTATGAAAATTACCATCATACATCTCTGGAATGTGGCTAGTGCATTACAAAGCCCAAACGTCATTCTCCAGAAAGCAAAGGTACCACATGGACAAGTGAACATAGTTTTCTCTTGATCTTCAGGAGCGATTGCGATTTGGTTATATCTCGAGTAACCATCCAGAAAACAATAGAACTCCTTCCATGCTAACCTATCAAACATCTTATCAATAAAGGACAAGGGGAAATGATCCTTTTTGGTGGCCTTGTTCAATTTTCTATAACCTTGCAAACTCTCTACCTAGTCACTGTCCTTGTTCGAATCAATTCGTTGTGTATGTTAGAAACCACAGTTACTCCTCCTTTCTTTGGTACACAGTGAACAGGGCTTACCCACGATCTATCAAAAATTGGGTAGATGATTCCTGCATCCAACTACTTAATGATTTCTTTCTTTACCACTTCCTTCATGATGGGCTTTAGCCTTTTTTGACTTTCCACGGAGGGTTTCAGATCATCTTGAAGGAGTACTTTGTGCATGCAGAAAAAAAGACTTATCCCTTTGATATCAGCTATGATCCATCCAATTGCACCTTTTTGATCACTAAGTACTCTTAATAGCTTCTCCACTTGCACATCAGAAAGTGAAGATAAAATTATTACAAGCATGTTATTAGATTCTCCTAGATAAACGTAATGAAGATGATTAGGGTAAGGTTTCAATTCTAGAGTAAGGGGTTCTTCGATTGAAGGCTTCAAGACTTTAGATGGTGTAGTCTTCTCTAGAGATTCGACTCCCTTCGGCTTGAAAAACTTTGAAGCATCTAATGTCTTTACTGCTTCAAGGTCTTCTTTATTTTCATCATCAGCTAGGTTAAGTAATGCACGTTCAAGCGGGTCTAGGGATCATTAAGCAATTGCTTCTTTTCCTGCAAGGCTATCAAGCACACTAATAGAAAAGCATTCATCACTTTCATTAGGAAACTTCATGGCATTGAAAACATTGAAAGTAATTTGTTAGTCTTGAACCCTCATGGTAAGTTCACCCTTTTGAATATTGATCAAAAGTTTACCTATGACCAAGAAAGGTTGGTATCTTACTTTTTGCCTCCATATTAAAAGTAACAAAATCAATAGGGAATATGAATTTATTAACTTTAACAAGTATATCTTCAATTACTCCCTTTGAATAAGTGAGTGATCTATCAATTAATTGTAAAGTGATGCTGGTGGGTTTCGCTTTCTCTAACCTGAGTGTGCGATATATCGAATAAGGCATTAAGTTGATATTAGCTCCTAAATCGCATAATACTTTCCTCGAAAAGTGTGTGCCTATGGTACAATGTATTCTTCAGTTAAAGCCACTGTTACATAATCACCTAGATGTTTTTTTTTAGACAAACTATCTTTCATGAATTTGATGCAACTAGGCATTTGCTCAAGAGCTTTTGCAAATGGAATATTGATATGTATTTTCTTAAAAACTTTCAAAAAACTTTGAAACTGTTTTTCCAATTTTTTCTTTTGCAGTCTCTAAGAAAAATGTGGTTGAAGAGTACTAGGCTTACTTACCTCAAGAGGTGCTTCCACCTCTTTTTCATTTTTTTTAGAACTTACCTCCTTTTCTTTCGTTTTTGCTGGTTCTTTGACGACTTCCTGGAGTTCCTTACCATTGTGCAAGGTGACTGTTTGACATTATACCTTGCCATCTTGTATTGGATTCGGCTCGATGTTGCTTGGCAATGATCCTTGAGGTCGAGAGTTGATCGCATTAGCAAGCTGACCTATTCGGGTCTCTATTGTTTTGAAATTTGCAGCTGTAGATACCCTAAATTGCATGAGTATCTCTTCTAAGGAAGGCTTCTTTTCTTGCATTAGTTGTTGTATATGCTGTTGCATACCTTGTTGAAATCTAGGGGCTGATCCTTGCCACTGATTATTGTTCCATGAGAAGTTTTGATGTTGTCTCTATCTAGGATTGTAAGTATTGGAATAAGAGTTATTTTGCAATTTTCATGTATTATTTACATACTGAATGGATTCAACATTGTAGGGGCACTGATAAGAAGAGTGGCCTTTTCCCCATTCTTCAAATATGACAAGGGTGTGTTGCACTTGATTAACACCAAAATGTTTCATAAATTGCATCAAACATTCAATTTTGGCGTTAAATGCTGTGACTTGATCAACTTCGAGAACACCTGCGGCTTTTGAGGGTGTTGCTTGGTCTGACTTCTTCTCATAATGATTTGCAACAAAGTTGTTCAGCAGATTGTGGCATTCAACAGTAGTTCCGGCTAAGAAAGAGTCTCCATTAAGGTGATCAAGTTTATCCTTACCATCATCAGTCAACCCATGATAGAATGTGTGGGCTTGGATATGTCTTGGAATATTGTGGTTGGGGCAATTCCTCAACATCTTCTTAAATCGACTCCGAGCCGACACCTGCCAATAATTTTGGGAACAAAACGCATGACTTCCGTTCTCTAGCACATGGAAGAGCCAAATTTTTGACGGGAGTGTTCTGGTAATCGTTAGCCATTACAATGTTCTGGTCTTCTTCGACCTTTACCTCTTATTCTATGTGTTTCGCTAGTTTGCTTCTTCGAGCTCGAAAGGTATGTTCAATTTCAGGATTGTATGGTCCCAAATCTTGATTTTGGCTTCTTCGCATGTAACGCCTTTAGAAATCCTGAAAACATAGAGAATGGAGTTAGCCCTAGTTTTTGTTATTTCGCAAGAGTTTCAGCAAAAAATAACCCCAGATTTCCTGGCAATGGTGGTAAAAACTTGTTGGGCAATAATTCACACACAAGTGCATCTATCACAACAAGTAATAAAGAGTGAGTAGAGTATTGTTCCCATGAGGAATCCGTATAAATTCGACTGAAAATTTGCAAAATAGCTTTTAACTAAAACTAAACTGATTTGTAAATAAGAGAAATAGTTTTGATTAATGGGTTCTGAGAATGCAATTTGTTAGAAAAGTTCAGAAGAAATTTAATAATTAAACGACTTTAGATTTATGTAACCCCTTTTTAACATGGATCAATTCTATTAATATTTTTCAAGAATTTCTTGATTAATTATAATTACTAGCTCTAAGTCGAAAGCAACTCCAAGACCCTTTCAGGCAACTTGTCATCAAAACTCCTAATTAGTTAATTCGACATATTCCTAATTAGTTAATTTGACATATTCCTATATGAATTGAACTAATTAGTAGTTAACCCAGGACCACTCAATAGGCTACCTAAGGCATGCAAATATATTTCTATCTCACACATAAATTAATTTATTCAATTATACAAATAAATCGAACTTAAGTTCTTTTATCGATAACCTACTCTAAATATCCTTTTTGAGACTCTTTAGAGTTTAGAAAATTTAATTAGACTGTTGGTTGGACAATCAAATTAAGATGGACACTGTAATAAAAGAAGTAATCAAGAATTAATGATCAATAAAAGAAAAATATCAACTCTAAATTAATCCATGAAAATCGGTTCGTACATAATCCTAAAAAAAGGAAATTAGTTTATATTCATGTTAACGAATATGAACTTTAAACAAGAAAATAAAGTAAATAACGAAATACTGAAATATGAAAACTGCGATGATGATCTCGAAAGTTTTCTTTAGAGCAAGTTTTCGAAATTCTCCAAGATGATCAGAAAAGAAAATAAAGATCCTATATATAGCTTTTGAATCCAGAGATAGAATTAGGGTCTTCAATTTCCTGTGAAATTCTTTAGATGTGCTAGTTAGAGTCTAATAGGATTTGGCATAAAGAATTGGCTTCAAATCGAGAGTTTGGGGGGCATTGGGATTGTTCGGATTCTAATTTGATGTCAAACACCCTTTCGTGGTGCGCGAACGCGGAGAAATATTAGCACGATCCCGACCAACACAATATATCAAAGGTCTTAGTTCTGGTCTCGGCGTGATCGCGAAGGAATTTGGGTGCGATTATGCCCGCTGGCGTGATTTTCTCCCCTTGCTTCTGGTTTCTACGCAATTGCGGAGGGATTTTGGCACGGTTGCGCCAAACGCGTAACTTTTCTTCACTTGTTTTCTGGTCTCGGTGCATCCACGAAGGAATTTAGGCACGGTCGTGTCCAATGTTGTGTTCACAAGTTGCTTTCTGTCTTCGGCGCTTCCACGGAGTGGAATTGAGCGTGGTCGCACCTATGCCAGCGGTGCTCTTTCACTTCTTTTTCCTTCTTTCATATTTCTTATAAATTTTCTGCATTTTATACACTTGAATACTTTGTTAGTCCAAATTATAGCGAAAGTTGGATAATTTTATAACTAAATAGTAGAAAACATAGTAGAGTTATGAAATTATCGTGAGTCCACAATATATTTGACATATACTGATCAAATGAGGACTTTTGGAAAATTTATGAAATTTCTAAGATATGTTTAAGAATATTTGGCACAAATGAAGTTTTGAAAAATTTCGAATATGTCTTCGGAAGAGTATATGTGAATATGTACTCTTGAATAAATTTCTTATTGGATGTGGAAATAACTTTGAATTGACGTTGGAAACTCTGTTATTTTAATGACTTGCAAATATGAGCCTGATTTGAATATGAAACTCTGATGTTTAATTGGTCTGTTATGTTCTATGGGATATCTGTTTCTGTTTAAATCCTTGAGGATGCCTTTGGGAAGGATTATACGCCTTAGACTAATTAGGCAAGACGACCGGTTCGGTAATGGGTCCACGGTGGCTAGTCTACCTATTAGTACCTTCTGGTGATCCAATCTTCGAGAGGACGGTTGGAGATTAGTCGAGTCTCGAATTGGATCGGCACGTAACCGGTAGTGCTATCTGTTTCTGCTTGTCTGAGTAGGCTACTTGGAGATCGGAGGAATAATGTTGGTTTTTATAAATATTTGTTTTGATATGGGAGTTATGAGAAAGGAGGACATCCCACAGTTATTATAAAAAGATTAGAGATTTATTTCAATAAGTTTTTGAAGAAAAATAAGCATCTTTAGATTCCTTTTTTTCTTGTAACTTCTAAATATATAAATTTCCTTCTCTATTTTTAAAAATTAACTTAAGAATTGCTTTACGTCAAAATCTTTTTCAAAATACAAATTTTACTAAAAATTCTGAATAAAAGATAAATAGTATAGCAAAATCATATATTCATTCTTTATACTAATTCCGATTTCCAAAAAGTCTTTATGTTACCTCACTAAGTCACTTAGACTTATTCTATTCCTTTTTTTCCAAAATCCATATTCAGATTAACTTTATGAACCAAAAGAGAAGAGCAGCTATTTGGAGGAAGATGCATAAATACTGGACATAATTTCGCATCTTTGCACCAATGACATGATTTCGAAACTTCTATATTAATCTTATGTATAATCTAAATATGACACCAAGCTGCTAGTGGTATTTAGAACAGGATTTGTATCTTTTGGTTTAATTTACTACTTTGTAGACTTAAAAGCATGCTTGGTATTAGTAAACAGGTTTGTTGGTATTTAAGAACATGAAATGTAGTTGCTAATAGTTCAGCTGATTATGTATTTGATATTATTGTGAACAGATTACAGGGAAATACATCTTATTAGACACTCATTTAGGCTCTGTCTACGAGGGGAAGTTTTTTCCTGTTTCTTTTCTGGAATAATAGGTGTTGATCATTAGTCCAAGGCATTTATATTAATTGGGTATGAGTTTAATATTGAACCAAATATTTGGGGTTTTTTTTTTGAAAGCCCCTGGATTGAGGTGTCTGCTTCGGTCGGGGTGTTACAACAATGGTGTTGATGGCGGGGAAGAAGAAGAAGAGTCGGAGAATCCCGAGGAGGAGGATCCTAACTATGTGGAGATCGATTGAGTAAGGGGATGTTAGTATGTATGTATGTAAATATTAGTAGCTTATTTGGAACTTTTAGGATCAAGTATATGATGTATTGAAGTAAAGGACTTGTAGTGATACTAACTTTTGTATAGCTAGTAACTTTTGCTTACATAGAAATAGGAAGTATGGTAAGATATTGATAATGGTTATTTGGCCATTTTCTTTTTGACTTTTGTAGATGGTTTCATAACCATGTGTTTTGTTTAATGTAATTATGAATTCTAATAAATGAAAGTATGGAATTTGTTTTTAGCATCTTTTGGCTTGAAATTTTGGTATTGTGCCATAATGTGCCTTATCCTTTTAAGCTTTTGTGTTGAGTAAAGGAGATCATGAGTTATTACTAAAACTATTATTTATGAATTTTAGATAAATACGGCATTGAGAGGAAACATATCCAATAATAAACCTTCTAGAAAACAGGAAAGACCAAGACATATGTTGTTTGAAGAATTTAGGAATCTCTTGCGGTGGCAGAGTATGAAGTCGAATACAACAGGCTAATTCAATATGCACCGATATTCTCGTAGATGAGGAAAGGAGAAAGAATAGGTTTGTTGAGGGCCCTTGAGCCCGAGTTAAGGAGAGCCCTAGCCATCTGTAACCCCTCTAATTGTGATAGAGCAGTTGAAAGATCGATAGAGTTGGAGGCGAAGTTCTGAGAACTCTGCAAGATTGATGAGAAAAGAAGGGAAAGTGGTCAGGAAAATCTGACCAAGATACAGAAAAGAAGTGTTTTTATAGGAAGAAACCCAAGGTGACGACGGGGAATGTAGCACCAACGGTCAATAACGGCAAGGCTCTTGTTACCGCAGAGAAGGAAAACTGCAGGTTCTGTGGAGATACTTTACACAGTGAGGATCAGTATTGGAAGAAGTAAGGAAAGCGTTTGATCTGTAAACGTGTCCAACACTCGATAAAGGACTGCCCATAGAATCGTAAAAATACTAATTTCGAGAGGTAGAACTAGTTGTAGCAGTGCACAGCTGGACGTTCCCAACTCAAAGCTCGAACCCATGTCTTAGTCAAAGAGGAAGGAATGGACCCTACCCAAGTGGTAGAGTGTAAGGTTCTAATCCAAATTATTTATATAAAGTTTTATTAGATCCTGGTGCCACACACTCCTTCATTTCGGTTGATTATGCAAAATGAATATGCCTAACTTTGAAAAATATAAAAACTTTTTATGAGGTCCATACTCCTATAGAGGGATACGTACTATAAGACTTGTGTTAGGTATCCAAATTGCCCTATGAACATAGATAATCAAGAGTTCGTTGCTCACCTTATTGAACTACCAATCCAGGACCACGACTCAATTTAGGAATGAACTGGTTGTATCAACACCAAGCCGTAGTCGACTGTTTGATAAAGTAGTCAAGTTGGGTACCAGAACTAGGATAGACACTAATAGTGTGTCAAAAACAATGGTATAATTACCATTTCGCCGTAAAGGTCAGAAAAATTACTAAGAAAGGAGGGTAGTGATTTCTGGCTTATTTGATTAATAAACCCCAGAACAAGGTTAAATTAAAGGACACGGAAGTGGTTAGTGAATTTTCTAAAGTGTTTCCCGAGGAACTAAATTCACTACCCTTGGATCAAGAGATTGAGTTTGTGATAAAAACTCTCCCTAAAGCATTGCCATTCTTGAAAACCTACATAGAATGGCACCAGAATTGAAAAAGTTGAAAGAGCAATTGCAAGACCTAATGGACAAGAATTTCATATGACCAAGTTTGTCCGCTTGAGGAGCTCCGGCCTTGTTCATGAAAAAGATGGATGGAACTTTGAAAATATGTATTGACTATTGGGAATTGAACAATGTGACTATTAAAAATGAATACCTTTTGTCACAGATTGATGAACTGTTTGATCACCTCCAAGGATTTGCTGTGTATTTGAAGTTAGATTTGTGCCAAGTGTATTATCAATTGAAAATACGGAAGCAAACATCCCCAAAACTGCATTTACTTCCTGCTATGGACATTTTAAGTTTGTAATGATGTTTTTGGCTTAATGAATGCTCTTGCAGCATTTATGAATTTAATGCACCGAATATTTCGTTCATACTTTGATTGTTTTGTGGTGATTTTCATAGATGATATTTTGGTTTATTCTAAGTTAGAAAAGGAGTATGAAAGGTATTTACGAATTTTTTTTCAAACTCTCAAAGAGCATAAATTGTATGCCAAATTTACTAAGTGTGAATTTTAGCTAAATAAACTAACCTTTCTGGGACACGTAATACCTCAAAATGGATTTGAAGTTGACCCAAACAAGATAGAAGCAGTTCTCAATTGGAAAAGACCCGAGACCTTATTGAAGTGAGATGTTTCCTGGGATTAGATAGGTATTATCGGAAGTTTATCTAGAACTTCTCTAAGCTAGCTGGTCCACTCACTAAACTAACCCAGAAAGATCGATGGTTTGAGTGGACCGACAATGCAACGGAAGTTTGTTGGAGCTAAAGGAAAGATTGACATCGGTCCCAACACTTCACTGCCCAGTGAATCAGAGGAATTCACTGTATACACTGATACCTCGAAGGAAAGATTGGGTTGTATGTAAATGCAAAAGGGTAAAGTGATTGTGTATGCCTCAAGAAAGTTGAAAAATTATGAGCAGAATTACCCTACCCATGATTTAGAATTGGCGGCAAAAGTTTTTGCTTTGGCAAAATGGTGCCATTATTTGTATAGAGCCAAAGTAGAAGTCTATTCAGATCACAAAAGTTTTAAGTATATTTTCAGTCAGAAAAATCTAAATTTGAGGCAGAGATAGTGGATGGGATTTTTGGAGGATTATGACTTCACTATCGGATATCACCCTAGCAGGACAAATGTCGTTGCTGATGTTCTAAGGCGAAAGGGAAGATTAGCAAAGATGAGCACATATCCAAATTATCTAGTGAGATTTTAGAGACCCAAGAGGAAGGCAAATGGGTACGAAAGCTTAAAGCTAAGATGGGGTCCAAATTCAGAATAGATGCAGATGAGTTACTATGATTTAAGTATAGGGTGCGCATCCTACGAGGATGTGGGAAAGGGTATTATCTACAACACATCAAACTAAATACTCAGTACATCCTGAAGGAACAAAATTCTACAAAGACATGAAATAGAAGTGTTGGTGAGAAAGAACGAAAAGAGATATAGCCAAATATATCCAGAAGTGCTTAACTTGCCAACTGGTGAAAGCGAAACACCAAAAGCCATCTGAAAAATTGCAACTACTTCCAATTCCAAGTTGAAAATGAAATCAAATCACCATGGACTTTGTTGTAGGTTTGCCTGTTGTAAGGGGAGGATGTGATAGTATTTGGATTATGTTGATAGGTTTACAAAGTCGAAGCATTTTCGGCCTGTCAAAACTCAATACAATGTTGAGAAGCTCTCTAAGATCTATGTCAAGAAAATAGTATGGTTACATGGAATTCCACAAAATATTGTCTCTGACAAAGATCCAAAGTTTATGGCGAGATTATGGAGACACTTACAGGAGCACTTGGGGACAAAGCTATCACTCACTAAGGCAGCTTATTCTCAAACTAATAGCCAATTAGAGCAGGTAATTCAAACACTAGAAGACATACTACGGGCTTGTGTTTTGAATTTTCCTGAAAATTGGGATAGGCATATACACCTGGTAGAGTTGCTTATAATAAAAATTATTAATCTTCCATTCAGATAGTGCCTTATGAAACATTGTATGGTCGAAAATATAGATTACCTTTGTATTGGGACTTGAATGAAACGAAGGGCGTTTCAAGAATAGAAAAAGACGAACTGCGGCCTGAAATGATACAAGAAGCAATCGATAAAATTCAGATAATCAAGAAGAATATGAAATGGCCCAAAATTGTCAGAAAAGTTATGCGGATAGGCAACGAAAAAAATTGGAGTTTAACGTTGGGGATCAAATGTTTTTGAAAGTCGCTCCGTAAAAAGGATTTCAAATGATGGGAAAGAGCGAAAAATTAACCCGAGATACACTCATCTATTTGAGTAAAGATATGAATCTGGAGACCAAATTTTTTTAAGGAGGGAAGAGTATAACAATCAGAAAATTCCCCTAATTAAATTTTCAAATTCTTGTTCTTCAAATAATAAACATTTTCACAATTACTAGGAATTTTTCCTATAACCAAAATATTTCATTACTTCCATAAAATTTTTTCTTACACACAAAATTTATTATATGCATTATTTTGATCCAAAAGAATTATTTTAGCCCAAAATTTAAGCCAAAAAAAAAATAAATTCAAAGCCCAATCCAAAAATTTCAAAAATGTATATACATGCATACATACACACATACATATATATATATTCATATACTCGGCTAAGTACTCTTAATTTAAGGGATATTTTTCACATATTTTATTGCCAAAAATTGTCAAACAAGTAATTGTTTAGGTGACGAAGAAATGCAAGACTCCAACTTGTTTTAACACCTCATACCACCCTCAACATTCAAAAAATTAGAAAACCACCTTTAACTCCATCAATAAATAGGTTGGTATGTAGTGCTTTACAAAAATTTTGCCAACAAACACTGCCATATTTTCTCTTCTTCCTCTACACACACACACACACACATAAATATATATATATATATATATGTCGCCAACTTATCATTTCTTCTTTCAAATCCTTCTTTAAGCTACATAAACTATGAAGACACTTAGAGATTTATGAAAAGGGGAAAGCTTGGGAAAACATTCTCACCAAAGACTTATCCTTCGTGAACTAAAAAGAGATATTGAGGTCTTTGGACCTATTTGAGATTTGACGCTTGGGACTTAAGGCAAAGGTTATGGCTAACTCCTTATGGCTCAATCTATGAGATTTCCTTGATTTTTCTTCTTTCATTCCCATTGCTTGGGATGACGATGATGACATGGACTTATTGTGATATTCCATGATTTATGAACTCTTTTCCTTGATGATGGTGATTATAAACCCTTGAACATTATTGTGATCATCACATTTGTCTACTCATGATCAATTATGGGACAATATGAAAAATGAAAATATGACAAAGTGATGAAAATATGGACTTACTTGTTGTCTTTTCCATTTTTGTTGTGTTTTAGAAATTCTTAAAATTTTCCCAAAAATGTTTATGTTTTAAGTACAAAAAAAAAAATTATGTGGGCGTACTTGCACTAAGGCAATAGCCCTTGGTCGCACAGGCGCATCCACCCCTTTTTCTGTGGGCGGCTACATTCAGTCCAATAGCAAATTTTTTCTATTTTTATTCTATTTTACTGTTTTAAGTCCATATTTCATTTCTTTAAAATATTTTAAAGCTTCAAAACAATTTTCATAAGTTCGAGATTCAAATCGAATCGAATGTTGAGCTTGATTTTATTTGTATCTATTAATTCGAATATCTTGAATATGTCAATTCTTCTTGAACCTATATGCATAAATGGTGGCCCTGAAGAGATTTAGAAGGGACAGCCGGGTTGTATCAGATCGCGATGGTTATCGAGAGGCCTCCCTATTGGATAGTTCTGTGGGAGCCTGGAGGTAGGTTTTCAAGGGGTTAATTCTTGTCCCGTGGTTGATCGTACCTAATGAATGAATAGCTTTCCTTAAGCGGCCACTCAAAAAAGAAAATGGAGGAATAAGGATTTAATGATATACTTTAAATTATAAGGGTGATAAATCCGCCTAAAAAAACCTAGTCCTGCTTTAATTATTTATTGATCATGAATGTTAATGAGCTTCTGAACCGTTTGAATTTGTATATTATGTGATTTCCTTTCTTCTGAATATTGACACGATTCTTCTGTCTATCGAATTCATGAACCATTATTTGGCTCTTCTATTGATTCATTCCCATACCTTTTATCTTAGCTATAATTCTTACTAAGTCAGTGAACTTATGATTTTAAAATTTTACCATATGTAGGGAATTGATTTTAGGAATGATCTGCCAAGATTTGAAGAATTTTACAATTTTATTTCTTGTGATGCTAGTTGTATAGAGTGTTGTGAATTATGATATTTAAGGCTCATATGTAGTTTTTGTATAACTTGGTATCTATTTGAGGAACTTTGGCATATATTTTGTACGAAATGATTATGTAATGAAAGTATTGATATTATTATTATAAACTTGAGGCTTTTAACTTAGTTACTCCTACCCACAAGTAACGTTTCAGCCTAGAGACAAATACTCTAACATCCGGAGTGTTACACAAAGACTCAATCAACTCCTACAATCACAAGGGGTTAAGGAGTGCTAGAAGGTTTTCTATAGGTCTATCAAAATTATTTGAGTGTCCGTTGGATTGTCCATATTGCCCATATTGGTATTCGAAATTGACATATATTATCCGTATTCGAATATATTTGTATCTGTATCTATTGTCTAACATTTCGTATTTGGATATAGCAATATCCGCATCCAAAATATCTGCATTCAAAAAATTATTAGGAAAAATTATCCGTATTGCACATAATTTTATATATAATTATTCATGTAAACAATATGATGTATAGGCATTAAATTATATATAAAAATAAAATTTAAAAATTGTACGCTCTATATTAAAACTTTAGGCTTCGTTGGAATATCTATAGTAATTTCACTCATGAATTTTAATTTTTGGACATTAGTATAACAAATCCAAATATTTAAAGTAACAAATTCAGATATTGGATAAAAATTGCGGATAATAGATACAATAATACATCGATATTATAACTGTATTCTAATTATTAAAACAGATACCGAATATTCGAATGATACCCAGCGGATGCAAATATGAACATTCATTTTCAGTATTCAATAAATTCAAATCCGAATATCCTCAGTCAGATAATAACCGAATGTGGATATGAATATATTAATATTCGCATCCAAATATCCAAATTGATAGACCTAGTTTTCGAGTGAAAAACTCCAATACTTATATGAGTTTGATATTGATTATATTGAGATTAAAAGAAATTTGAAGTTATATTAAAGTAACGTATGTGAAGAAATCTTTACTTCTTGTTACTATCTGATATTTATAAGGTTCTATGACAACTTATCATTTTATCAGGTTTAAAATGTCTGCTTACTGAATTTATTGCATTTATCTCACCAAAAAGGTCAAATTTTCATATTAAACTCTGTAAGTCTCACAATGTTCAAATCTTTCTTCCTTTCTGAGGTGACATGGATGCTGGGTGCTTCCCAACTGGTGAAGCGCCCTAGTTGGATGACACGTGTCGTCCAATCTTTTAAACTTTTTTTTCTTGGTTTTTTTCCCATCCTCCCAACTTTTTGGTAAAGTCAGGTACCCATCTTTTTTCATTAACTATGGTTTGTACTTATCTTTCTCCCTCTTCACCTCAACCAAAATCACTAACTCCACATATCCCACCATTACTTTACCCCACCTACCTCACAATTATTTTACCCCACCTACCCCACCTATTACCATATTTTGTAGTTCACTATTTGGGAGAATTACTGCAGTATTTTCTCAAAAATTTTCACTCCATGGGAAACCTCCCTTCTGCAATTTGTTCAAGTCGCCATTTGCCGGAAGCCACTCCGGCACACTTCTCTTTTTTTCGTTATTGGTAAAAATAACATTGTTCTTATTTCATTAGTCCTTGAAGAACTATCTTACAATGCTTAAGTACCTATTTAGGTTAAAAATAACATGTTTCTTAATGCATGATTATATAAATATAAATATTTAGACTAAATAAATATATTAAGATTAAATATATTTGTTTAATCTAAATGTAAATATAACTATTTATCTTAATATATAGATATAAATATAAATATATAGATCAACTAATTAAATATGTATAGATTAAATATATACATATATATAGATTAAAGATATATATTTAGATTAATTAGTAGATGTTGGGTGATATATTTAGGTAACCTAATGATATTATGTAATTTGAACTATGTATTTATAAATTTTCTTGTTTAGAAATTAATTCTTAAGTAATGTGTTGCATTATTATAAATAGATTCCAACTGCCAAAACGAAAAAGAAAAAAAAAACTGAACATACAGCCTAACAGTAATGAATATACTTTTCAAGATTTATAATTTTATATGTGTTTTTATTATTGATTCAATTAATTATTGATGCGATCACTTGTGATGGGAATTGAGTACCAGTGCATTACTTTGATTTTTTTTTTTTCAAGTTTTTGTTAGATTTGAACATTATTGAAGGAGATGAAGAAATAAACGAATACAATAACGAGATAGAAGCTACATAGGAGATTGCATTAGAATATTTAACTATAGAAGAATTGCAAAATAGACTTGCAATTGGTGAGATTGTAGAAGATGAACATGTGGCCAATGCTCTGTATTGTGAATATGGACGTGAAAAATGTTTAGTGTGAAAAAAGAAAAAAACTACTGGAATAGAAAACATGACCTCCTAATGGGGAAAATGTTTCTTTGTGTTTGTGAAGGTGTTAAGGACGAGAATTGTTCCACCAAAAATATAGCAAACTATTACAAAGCATTATCTAAATATGATTGTGGTGCAAAATTAAAGATCTCTAGGAGTAAGGAAGAGTCATGGAGGGTTGCGATAATTCATAATGAGCACAGTCATGATTTATATGCTCCCAATGAAGCATATTTGTTACGATCACAATGCAATATGACTGAAAAGCATAGAATGCTTTTCAACAGATTATGCAACTCTAGTGTTTCTCCCGCTAGAGCTTTGGGTTTAATGCAGAATCTAGCAGGTGGAGAACAAAGCCTGGGCTTTAATCAAAGTGAAGCATTTGGCGAACTTGCTTGTCATAAAAGAAATAAGAAAATTGATAGTAGAGATGCTATTGGATTAGTCCAACATTTTAGAAATAAGTCAAATAATGAGAACAATTGTTACTAGAACATGGAAGTGGAAAATGATATTCCATTGATGAACATATTTTTGTATGTTGGGTGCTCCTTTCGTGGGAATTAACCATCATAAGGAAAACATCATGTTTGGCTTTGCTTTCATTTTAGATAAAACAGAGAGTTCTTTCGAATGGTTGTTTCATACATTTCTTAAGTCAATGGCGGGCAAACAACCATAATTAATTATCACTGACCAGTGTCAAGCAATGATAAATGCAATCCGCACAATATTTTTTGCTATATGTCACAGGTTGTGTCAATGGCACATAAACCAAAATGCTCCATCACATTTTGGGAGTTTAAACACAAACTCTGGATTAAAACATCTTTGGACAAAATGCATGAGTTATTGGATTACGTAGAAGAGTTTAAGGTGGCGTGGCAGCTAAAGGTGGAGAATTATGATATTGGTGAACAAAAATGGTTCAAGATGATGCATAACTTGCTACACAAATAGGCATCAGCATTCAATAATCACATTTTCAGTGCTGGACTTATGGCAACATCTAGAAGTAAGGGCACAAACACAGCTGTGAAAAACGCAATTGGAAATGCTATTTCTTCTTTACTTGATTGTGTTCATGGTTCTGAGAAAATTTTATCTAATTGGTTTTCTGAATAAAGAAAAAAAGATATAAATTGCCATCATACTCAGACTGCACTGTTAGCCCCATGCTGCTGGATTGTGTACACCAATATCTTCCATCTACTTCAAAATGAGTTAAAAGATTCTTTTAACCTTAAAGTGCATGGAAAGACCTATATTTCCAATTTCCTTATTCAGATGGTTCACAATTACGTCTTTTTAGGAAGTACACGATTGAGTTGTTGAGTATCACAACCATATTTCAGAAATTCAATGTAGCTGTCACAAATTTGAGACTCTTGGCATATTATGCAGTCATATCCTCAAGGTGCATAATCAAGTAAATTTGAAAAATGTACCCGAGAGATACATATTGAAGAGATGGACAAATAATGCAAAAAATAGGTTATATACCGAACCAAGTGAGAATGCAAGTGGGAGAAATGCTAGTGTTAATATACGAGAGATGGCATTTGTTAGCCATGC
Organism: Handroanthus guayacan; assembly: GCA_014898755.1. NCBI lineage: Eukaryota > Viridiplantae > Streptophyta > Magnoliopsida > Lamiales > Bignoniaceae > Handroanthus > Handroanthus guayacan. The sequence continues at coordinate 301,007 of JACFYI010003768.1, forward strand.
ACCAAAAAAGATTCATAATCTTGCCATGAGGTGTAGTGCTTATGGAGAGGCACCTTGACAGAATCCATCAATAATGCAACTAAAAAGATTAATGCTTTGATGCTCAATATGAGTTTGAATGATTCAAATACATGTAGTGGCGTTACTGATAAGGATGGTCATTGACAATGTGGAAATTTAAATGCTTGTATATGACCTTTCTGTTGTGAGACCAAGGGAGATCACAAGTGTTCAGAAAATCACTGGGAAGATAAAAGTACAAAAAGGGGAAAGGTAAAACAAAATTTATTTTTTGTTTCCATTTTTATCATAATTACTCAAATTTGTTTTATAATTACATAAATGTAACTAAAAATTTTGAAAATTTATATTACAGGAAAAACGAGTGGTCCAACTACAAAAGGTCCAAAACAAAGAGGTCAAAACTCACAAACTCATGGCAATGAGTGTCCTTCCCAACAAGATGTGTTCTTCAACTCTCAACTTGGTGCAAATCGACCTCAAGGGATTGACCCAATACATTTTTCACGTGGTGTCACAAATTTTCAAACATCCCAATTCAGTGTAAACCAAGTTTCATGGTCACCTTTCAACTCGTTTGTAGTAACAAATCTCGAGACACATGATATTGGCAGTCAATTCAATATAGGTTTGCATGCTACAAATAATAATCCCTCGAGTGACTTGTCACAAAACTTACAGGTATGCTTTATTTTTTTCTTTTTCTTTTTGGTCTATTATGATCTTCTTTTTGGAATTATGCTACAAGTGACATAAACTTTGATTACAGTATTTCTTTTAGGGATTTTCTAACTACTTTGGAAGATCTTCTTTTGATTAATTAAGTGCTGGATATTAAGAAGATGATCAAAGTTATTGAGAAATTCAGGAGGCACCATACTGAAAACAAGAGTTCCCTGCAATGAATGATATTTTAGTTTTAAGTTAATTTGCTTCAACTGTTTAATATGATACCATTTTAAAGCTACTATTTATCTTGTTTAAGTTATTTCACACATCAACTTTACCTAAGTCCACCACAAAATTGTAAACAGATAACCTAAACTTATTTCAAGCTAAATTTTGAACAATCCATTTTAAGTGAGAGAGCTGAAAATTAATTCAAGCAAAAATGCTCATATTCCTAGCAAATTACCCACAAATTTCCAAATTCCCTACTATTCAAAACACTATTTGACAAGTCTAAGTAAAAATTAATTCCCATAGAATAGACAACCAATAACTCTAGTTTAAACTCTCCCACAAATTTCTAACATTAATCAACAAAGAAAACCAAAGCAAACAAATATTAATCTTTGATACAATAATATCAATATCATTAAATCTGAAATTGCAGAAGAAAAAAATGAAATGTCACAAAATATGAGAAGAAATAGAGATATTGCATTTTTATACGATTTACAAAAAACAAAATGGAAAAAGGGGAAATAAAATAGATCCACTGCTACGACCCACCAACCAATCTTTGGAGG
>JACFYI010003768.1:303000-326804 GCA_014898755.1 Handroanthus guayacan
AACCATGAGCTTGAACCTACACAAAGTTGACTAGGATAATGGGCTCATTCTCAACCCTTTGTATGATATGTGCTTTGCCCAACTCTCCTATCAACTGCTTTTAAGCCTCATTAGGCTTGGGAAAACAGGCTAGCTCTGCATGGGCGACTTTTAGACAGTTGGATTGGGAGGACTCAACCCCACTTCTCTTAATGTTTCATACACATCAAAGGGGTTTCTGTCTGGTATTTAAATATTTGATTGGACGATTATCTTATGCCAATAAATTGTTTTATAGTGGAAGCTCCGACATTCTCATTCACTTGCTAACTTAGGAGGATTTTTGTCTGTTTACTTTTTTATTTTTCCCAGAACTATTTGTTGTCAAATTTGTTAGTGTGATTCTACAAAATCAGATCACGCCATTAGTTATTTTCGCTATATTACCCAACAATAATTATTTTTAAGAAAGTGACTTAATAAAGGCATTAGGGTTTGACAAATGAGTTTGTGCCAACAGGAAATTTACCATTTTCTCTCATCAATAGATGTTAAGATGGAAATGGGGAAGACCGAATTATGTAACGCCTCGAGATTCTAGAGCATCCGTACCCAGGTTCGGAACGCCACTCATGAACGGATACCTAACTAAAGCCATAAATAGAAAATCCAAAACACATTCATAGCTTGATATCCCAAATCATTCCATAATTACAGACCATAATTTTTTTTTTTAAACATCATATAAGCTAAAATTACATACTAGTCGAGCTCAAGTAGTTTACATATTCAACTAAACCAAATACATTGAGAGGTCTAAATTTCATAACGATCATATCCAAAGTTCAACAAAAGCTAATTAAGCCCAATACATTCATATTTACATGACCTAAAAGAGATCAAAATGCTAACAGGAAGCCACCTAGGTAAACTAACCCACGAGGCTAAATACTTGCGTAATGTTAATGGAATCATGAGTCCATTGACCCAATAAAACTTATGGTATAGAACGAAGAGTATAAAGGTTAGCAAGAAACATAGCACGAACGAAACATGAATTTGATGACAATATCAAATCGAAATGTTCAGAACGATCATTTCAAACAATAACTTATAAAATTTTCACATTCATGTCAATAAGCATTTAAGGCTGAAACAATCATTTAGTGGATCTGTCACTCTTATAAATCCAATATTTAACATTCATTTAATCCTTATCCCTCCATTACTCCTTCAAGGAGTGGCATTTATTCATTAAGGCACAGTCGACTCCACATGCCATTGAGTAACCTTTCGAAATCCTACCTCCAGGATTTGTCTGAGTTACCTACCATTCAGGAATTTCTAGGGACTTCAGATCGATGATCTGGTACCGCCCAAACTGATACCACCTGAAAATTCCTAGAGCCCAACATTCATTCATTCGTTCAGGTTCAAAACAATAGGATCATTCTCAAAGCATTAGGCCATATCATGGCAGGAATTTTGGAACAAATATATTTGAACGTATCAAAACATATCGATTCAGAACATATACCCACCACGGCCACGGATTCAAATGATAGATTGATTCAAATAAATGATTCGAATTTGGAACAAATGGTATACATTGGAAACATATAGCCATGATGGCTATGAATTCAAACGGCCGATGGATTGAATCAAACAATTCTAGTTTGGACCATGGACTAGGAAACATTTTATTCCAAAACCTTAAACATGCTTAAAGATGTAAAATATGGACTAAAATCAATTGGTAACAAAGTCAAATTCGGAATTCATTTGATTAGAACCTTGGGTTAAGGAAATAATCGTTTTGAAATTTTTAAAATATTGAAAAGAGGTGAAAAATGGACTTAAAATAGCAAAAAGGATCAATAATAAAATTTTGGGGACTGTTCTAGGCACTTTCGTGCTAAAAAACGAGCGCGGATGCGGATAAGCGGCCAAGGCTACTGTCTTCAGCGTGTTCGTGCCACTGTTCACAGGTAGTGGAACCTTGAACAGTACCTTTTTTTTTTTTTGGGAATCCTTATGATAGTGGAGAGCGAAATGTAAAGAAATTAGACTTAGTTTGTTCTACTCGTTTTCAAGATTTTTAATTCGAATTTAATTTATGAATTTTTGGGAAAAAGTTGTTATCAGTTCATAAACTCAATTTTTTCTCTTTCCATATTTTTCGTCTGAAATCAGACCTCCATAAAACCCATTTTCAAACAAAGTTCCTGAAATTATTATTTTCAAATGGATTTTATAAGGCCGAAGTGAAAATCGGTATTTATGTCTAAAGTCATTTTTCATTCATTTTGCCTCAAATCTTTCGCTTGTCCAATGGTCCAAAGGTCTTAAGATCATATTCATAATAAGGATAAGGTCTCAAACCAAACAAAGATCTCAAGTAATCATTTTTGGGGACATGGAGTAAACTGAATCAAGGAATATCACAATAATCGAACATAAGGCTCAATAAGATATTTTACCAAGAATAATCAAAATGAGACACATGAAAGCAAGGGAGGAATGCCATAAATCTTATCTTTGGTCGTTTGACCTTGATCCACAATATATTTCTAGATTCTTGAAATACCCAAGTGATAGCACCCAAGTACCAATTTGGTGGGAGTAAGAAATCCCTTAATCCTTCCTTGAAGTCTTTACTTATCATGATCACGATTTCAATTAATTTTTCTCGTCACTTGAAGAAAACATTGCTCCTCTATCGGTGCATGGGTACAATGACTCTTCTTCCAGTAAGAAAAATGGTGCAGACACTTAGTACTACACCGTACTTGAGTGTCTCCTTAAACCGTACTAAGTCGCCGGAGTTAATAATCCAACAACTATATAAAAGAATAGAGGGATGGAGGTAGAGGAAGATATAGAATTGTCTTTTGTGTGGAGTAAGATGAATTAACCAAGCACAACATTTTATAAGCTAGCTAAGGCTCTCACTTTCTAAATCTTTCAATGTGGGATGGGAATTTTATATTGTACAAGTCTTCCCCTCTTGTTGAAATTTCCTATGTGGGACAAGGTACACTTTTACAAGCTCAACACACTTCATATTTAGGGATTCACTAATTGGTACCAATCCAATCAATTTTTAAGTTTCTTGCCTTTATAAATATCATAACTCGATGATCTTTCTAACGGTAGCTTCCGATCAACAATCCGACGGCCGGATCTTCGTCTATAACCCTTCAAACATCTTCACCCATCACTATCTCTGTTCCCCTTAGCCATAGCAGGTTGCATTCTTTTATCATTTTTGGATGTTTTTTTTTCATATTTTGAGTAATTCTTAATTCTAGAGTCATCTACACTTGATGAGGTTTCTAGCAGTATATTATATGGCCATTTTGATAAGAAAAGGTAGGTTTTGAAGCTTTGGAAGTAGGAGATATTGCAAAGTCAGGGGGCATCCAAGAATTAATATTTGTATGTATGTGTTTGGATTCATCCTTTAAACTTCAAGTCTCAAAATATACTCCAAATCAAAATATTCTTTAAATTAGACCACCTATTTATTTAACGTCAAAATTCCTCAATCTTATTTCGTAAGATCGAATTTTTTGTTTTTTTGGTTGTTACAAATTAGGAGATCATTAGTCCCCGTACCATTGTTCAAATTCCCATAGGAATCTGCTAACTGCCTTGATACCCAACAGGCAGGAGATTTTATATCCATCCCTGAATTCCATGGAGGCCAGGGTTTTGCGACTTCTTCCAGTAGCCATTTTATTTTCTCTTTTTCTAAACAAAAGTTCATAAAAATTAAAAATTCATTCAAAGCTAACAAATTTTGGATGTCGGAATTTTGCAGCTATTCTCCATTCCCCATTTGATTTTCTCCTTTTTTTTAAGAAAAAAAAAAAGTATATAAAAATACATAATTCATTTAAAGGTTACAAATTTAAGATACTTTAATTTATACATTTTAAACAAACAAAGTAAAATAAATAAAAACAATTAGAAAAATATTTCATAGTCGATATATAAAGGTAGCCAAATTGATAGAAAATATGTGATGTATTAAGATGTAAAAAGATGGCAAAATGTTAATTTATCATTTTACTTCTTATTTTCTTTGTCTATACTAGTTTGTGAAATTAGCTATTGAATGGAAGTATGAAATAATAAATAATATGACATCTAGTCGGAAAGAAAACATGTAAGGTTGTACAGAATACAATCCTCTTTCACTAAATTTAATATTTTATTATTACTATTTTTATCAAGTTTTTCATTTTCTTAATATTAATGTGGTTGCATTCTATTATATTTTATAAATGATCTTCCGTTAATTATAAGCTCATAACTTGATCCATCAATATTGCCATGCAACGTTTTATATTTATCTCAACTTTTAAAATAAAAATATGATTAAAAATAATTAATGCTATTTCAGTGTTTTATTTAGTTAACATATTTTATTTTTTCTATTTGATATGTTAAAATTTAATGAATAGAACATATGATAAAATATTAATTTAAATATATTTTTATATACGTACACTTTATGGATGATGCTTGCGGAGCCAAAATGAGGGGATTCATCATATTAGACTAAAATCCCCAGTTGGATATCAATTTGGACAGGTTTGGTGGTGGGTCGAAGTGGGAGAGAGTTATAATATACACGTTTTTCATTTCCTTATGGTTAAATCAGTTATTTTTTATACCTGCCTCCAAATCAACTCAACGACTAAGATCTTCATACCCGTTAGATATAAGTAGGTGGATACCTGTGGGTACTGATTAAATATGCCATCCCAACAAGTGTTGAGTAATTTTAACCATAAAAACGGTGGTAAAGATTAGAGCTTAAGGAAATAAATTTCAACGGCCTCTCTCCATGAGTTAGGACGGAGGGAATGGGATTGGCGGCAAGGCGACGGGTAAAGCTCGCTATAAGCAAGGCTTAGGCTCATTGGAATATAACTGGACTAGCCCATCGATTAGACCACGGTGCATTACACTTTAGTTTCTTGTTTAGAAATGAATAGGGCTTGTAAACGGGTTGGATTTGGGCCCAATTCTTCTAATTCTAATTCAAATCCGAATCCAATTAACGAATTTCATATTGGTAATTTGACTCCGGATTCAATAGGGTCTTTTATTTTTATTATAAGATCCGAATCCGGTAAAAATCCTAAAAAATACGAAAAACCGTATCCCAATCCCAAAAATTCAAAAAAAAAAAAACCTTTTATTTGTGCTTCTTTATTACATAAAAAATAATATAATACATAATTATTTATATCATTATTCATACAAATAAATAATTATAATAAGAAAATCATATATTCTAAGGAAATAACATAAGATATACAACAATTAATATTTAGTACTAAAAATATATATATTCATTTAGGTTTATTAGATAATGATCATAGCTAAATGAAATTATACAAAGTTTGAATTTGTTTTTCTTGTAAATTTTATTTTATGCATGTACATATATATATATATTTATACTAACATGTTCCCCATGCTATGCACAGTTAACCAATTTAAATTTTTAATATGAATATTAAATCTATAACAGTAATAATACATTTGAAGGCTAATACTATACGTATATGGTGTGACTTTTCTCCCATATTTAACTCAATACTGAAATATTAAATAATAATAAAAAGAAAGATCATATTGAAAATTATTTAGAAAAAATTGGTAACAATAGAAAATATGAAAACTTAAAGAGTCTGAATAAAGCATGCTTTAATATCTTGCATAAAATGATTGGAATGTTGATTCACTCACACAAATACATATGCTTTACATATCAATTAATAATAAAGATAGAAATTAATAAAATTTTGTTGTTTTAATTACTTCTTAAGTATAATGAGTTCTTAATTCTAATTTTTACATAAATGAAATAAAATTTAATACTTACAAATCACATTAAAGTTTAAAACGTCAACATCTTGATCATCTCCAAGCAATATATGACTATTTCTCATATCAAAAAGTCATAATTTAAGATTTCATATTTATAGTGATTAATATAAATTTTATATTTGAGAAATATATACCTGAATTACTGAATTACAAGAGCAACCATTTTTTTTATATTATGTAATTATTTTATAAATATTCTATTAAGTAGCATTCAAGGATATTGCATATAAAGTTTTAAAATTGATTTAGATTAGAAATATGAGGACCATATTAAACACTTGTACGTAAGAAATATGGCGTGAAAAGGCCTGCGAGATATACTTCACTTTAGGTTTTGCTCAAATATCAATCAAATCAAATAAATGATAAAGTAGTTGTAGACTTAAAATTTATTTATAAAATGGGTTAATAAGATAGCCTTTGGATTTAATTCATTATTTGTTCCAAACAAAAAGGAATTACATTAAGAACAAAATCTAAAAATAGCAAAGTATTGAAAAAGCAATTTATAGAATCACATTAATTTTAGAATAGGAATTACCATTAGTATCAATGATATGATGATTTTTATTTTTTTTAAAAAAAAGAAGTAATTACATTTTATTTTACATCAATATCATTACAATATTATATTTTAAAGACCAAATATATGATTAAATACAATTCAAATAACCTAAACTACCATTCAGTAGATAAAACTACCATACTGTAGATAAATACACACACACTGCCGGTGGAACTCGAACCACTATGAAGAAGTGGAGGCAGTGTCACTGCATCCGAAGGACGGTAGCATGATATGATGATATCTATATTATAAAAAGAAAGAGTTTTTGTAATAATTTAGATACCAATTTATTGTAACGATGTGAGCCTTAAATTGTTGGAAAAATAATATTGCAAATAGACTTGTATTTTCAAAAATAAATCACTTAAACTAGAAATCGAAAAAAAAAATAAAAATCATTAGACACACAATATTAGCATATACTGTATAGAAAAGCAAAGAGACTACTTGAACTCAATAAATGCAAGATTGAAATTTGAAATGAGTCAAGGGGGATTGTTCCAACAACGCCTTTAAGTTTTCTATTTATCCCTCTGCGGTGCTCGAAAGTTATTTCAAACAACCTTCCAGGATCCAATGACTTTTCTTCGGTCAATTGGCACTCCAATAACTGAAATGGTGAATAAGCTGACTAGAAACTCTCTTATTTTTAGTGAATGAATCATGAGTTTTGGTGTGTCTGGTGATGTTCTCAAGCAATATGAATGCTATGAATTTCTAAGTCTGTTTACAAGGATTCTTATAAGTCCTATTTATAGTTGTGCAATACGACATTGCCTTACGAGAGTTGTTTATTAACACAAGATGTACCTCTTATTTTATATGCATACTAGTAATTATGCATGCGATCCCCGCATCTATTTAAAATATTATTTGAAATTGGTAGTGAATGAGTGATTGTTAATACTACCAGAAGGTGATTATGGTTGAAAGAGAAAATTAAAGTTATAAAAATTCGTATGTGAACTAGCATTTTAGGCTTCCTTTTTATATAATATAGATAAGGACATTATTATTATTATTATTATAAGACATGATCATTCAACTAAGAGTTACAACTCTATCAGAGGTCACGGCTCTTTCATAGTAATTCTAAAATCGTGTCTCATCTTGGAATGTAAATATTTTCACACACCATGCAATGTCTTATTTATTTCTTATTAATTTTGTGATTCACACTTAATTTTGAATTAAAAATATATAAATAATATCTCCCTAGCGAGATAAATTTAAGTATATAATGATCAGCCACAAAATAGGTGAATTAGATATAATGATGTTGAGCCAAATCAAATACAACAATGTTCAAGCCAAAATCACAGCCGGGTAAGTGATTAATGTGCCTAATTTTTCTTAATTCTGTGCTTCAATATTCAATAGGGATTGCCGGGTGTCTCGAGAGGGGTGCCCTCCATCATCAAAGGTAGAACCGTGAAAGCCTCAGCAGAGCAGTCGTGTTTTTTACGGTCGCTGTTCAGCAAATGAGGCATCGCGGGCGTTTGGCGCGTCACGAAAGTGACGTCACAATTAGGACTCCCATTGCACACTCCATTCATAAGAGAGTGTTTGGATGACCTTATAAGCTCTTTAAAATATCTTATGAAATATTTAAGAATTATCAGATGTTATGAAACATGTGGTAAAGATTTTTCAATAAATCCTTATTACTTTTTAAAATAAAATATTAAGATCTCATAAACTTTTTTTTTTTTTAAAAGAAAGCAAGGATAGCTTCTAATTTATTTTAAAATTTTCACATGCACCTTAATTTTAATCATTTTAATTATAAAATTATCATTACTAACATCTCATAAACTGAAATATCTTTTTTTATTTAAATACTTTAAAAACTTAATTTTAAGACAAAATTGTCAATTGATATTATTTCTTTAACTCTCATCATTATATTTAATGTTATGCAAGTTAAGTACTAGAAAGTTAACTCTAGATTTATTGATTAAATTTCAATGTTCTACAAAGAAAATTCACATAATTAAGAATATTAAAATCCCCAAAATTAGATAGTTTATTTGGTAAAAATCTAAATTTAATAATTCTAAAGTTATTTTTGGTATTTTATGTTAGATCAGAACCCTAAATTCCTTGTTATTAATTTGATATCAAATATTTAAATAAAGCAATATGATACTGTAAAATTATTCAAATAATTGATTAAGGTAAAAGGAAAAGAAAACGAAAAAATTGGGGTAGAATTGAACAAAGAATTTTGTGTGAACTAACTATAGGAATTAATATTTCCATCACAATTGAAAATTATATAATTAAAAGGTATTTTATTATGATCAAAGTATAAATTATTAACTTCTTAATAATTAATGGACAATCTTATCAATTACTATAAAATATAAATATTAATTGGTGGAGTGCAAAATCCATTCCCCTTTGAATAATAGTTACCCTTGATTAACAAAAAATAAAAACATGAACTTGAGTCAGGATATGCATCAGCAAGTGAGGGAGGAAAAAGGAGAAGGCGCACGGCAGCGAGAAAAGAAATAAAAATAAAAAATAACGGTGAGAGAGAGAAAGGTCAAAAGAACAAAGTCACGCCCAGTGGGACTCGAACCCACAATCGCCTGATTAGAAGTCAGACGCCTTATCCATTAGGCCATGGGCGCTTGTTGCCTCTCAATTTTTGTATATTACATTCAATCTGGCTCAGAAAGGCTGACTTCCTCAAGCGGGGATAGCCAAGCGGATCAAGGTAGTGGATTGTGAATCTACCATACACAGGTTCAATCCCCGTCGTTCACTCATGAATAAATGGGCCATTCCTTTAAATTCAAAGACAAAAGACAAACCTAGAAAGCATTTTTTCTGCAAGTCATATTGAGTTCAAACACGCACTTCTTCTCATTTGGGTAGGGTTGACCCAGAAGTACAGTGAGAAAGAATATTGGTACCACTAGAGAGTCATCTACGGTTCACACTTAGGCAAAGACGACTGACTTTTTGGAAGCGGAACATGAATTGATTTACACTATTTCGGGTTCTTATTGAATGTAGCAAAATTAAGGTTTATGATAAAGTTCACGAAGTTTCAAAGGTGTTCTACCTTTGCGTAGTCTTGATCCACAATGGTTAGCTCCGCACTTGAGCCTTGTTAGACTCAGCTAAAATGTAAGGTATAAATGAAGAGATTAGAAGATATGAAGTCCATCACTTAGCCTAGTCTATATCCACATCTGATGCAACTCCAAACTGAAGCCTCACCACTACAATTACAACATTAATTAACTTAATAGCTAAGCAGTTTCATAAGTCCAATGTCAGATAGCTGCCAAAAAGCAGAAGCCAAAAAATACAATATGTGCCCTAGCTACACCATATAACTCCAAATCCCCAGATTTGTCACAGTCCATCCTATGACACTCCAACCTTCCATGAATTGGTTATTCCTAAACGAGTCATGAAGAGTACAACAAACATACCTTGTCTCCATATTGGATCAAGAACAGGGTCAAGGGGTGGTGAGTCTTACTATAGATGGATAGATTACAGCTAACAATGTCACTAGGTCCATGTCGAAGATAGCGGGGCAGTTGAGGCAATGGTTCGAATTATCAACTCAATGATTGTATTGAAAGAAAGAGAAAGCGAGTTTACCATAGAAAAATCAGAGTAACGTAAGGGTGGATGTTAGTTTTGGCTCTTTAGATAGGGAAAGGAGACTGAAGGGCAGACTTATCATTTATAGAATTCGTTGTTCTTGAATACGCTAGTATTGAATCGGTTGTTCAAGAAGGGATTGATCTAAGTCTGGGAATAGAATTAATTGAGATTTATGTACACTCTATGCTGGGAAATGGATTCGGTAAAAAAAATAAATATTTCTTTTTTCCTACTTTTTGAACTAATGTGAGAAAATTTGCATTGTAAAAGACAACAACTAAATTTTATAAAATACAGTTTTATATATCTTCCACAATTTTTCATATATTTTCCTTACATTGGAACTATGGGTAAATAGATGGGTTTGGATCTACGGGTCAAACCTAACTAGCTCGTTTAAGGTTGGTTGGGTCTTAAGCGGGTTGGATTATGGTGGGTCTTGTTTCACTTTGTCCAAAATATTTTTTGATGTGTTCAAAATAGGTGTAACCTACAACTTTATTATATATTTTTTATTCTATTTCTTATAAATTTGAAATTTGTAGTATCTTACTTACACGATGAATTAAAATGAATAATATTTTAAGTTTTTTTTTTAATCTAAATAAATTCAAATGGATTCAAAATTCCAATGAAAAAAAAAATTAAAAATCTAATACCTTTAAAAAGTGAAAACTATAATTTCATAATCGCACATACATTTCTAATTATGTGAAATAACTGAGAAAACTAAAATATTTCTTAAAGATGAAAGATAAGAACAAGCACGAAAATTTAGCAAGAGGTGAAGAAATACAAAAAATAAACACGGGCTTGTAAATTAACTATAACATCCAGTAGAGTCATAAAATATATAATAATAATTACATCCTTAAATAATTGATAATAATACATAAGAATAAATATTATCAAAATTTCTCGAAAGAATTGTATGTTATAACTTATATAGACATGTATACCACTAATTTAAACCTCAATAAGTTTAAATGGCATCATGCGAAACAGTCATAAGGCCCCTCCAAAATTGAAATGATTCATAGATATAAAAAAACTACATAAGAATCATAATAAAATAAAGGGTAAACTACAACCACACCCACTGAGTTTTTAGATGAAATTACAACAACCATCCCTAATTTTTCAAATTACAAAAACTATTCCTGAAACCCTAACGGCATTAGACTATTAACAGAAGTTGCTGATGTTATTACGTTTACGGGGGTATTTTTGTAATTTAAAAAATTTTAGGGATGATTGTTGTAATTTTACATAAACTTAAGGAATCTGGTTGTAATTTATTCTTTTTCTTAATTCCCAGCGATAAGGATAATTTAAACATTTTAAACACGGCTGTCATCTTTTGCTAACGGAATAGGGTTTCAGGGGTGGTTTTTATAATTTAAAAATTTCAGAAGTAATTATTGTAATTTTACCTAAACCCAGTGAATGGGGTTGTAATTTACCCTAAAATAAAATACGAGGTATAAGGTTAAGAAATAGGTACCAAAATTGCTCCACCTTCCTTCTAGAATATGACTTTCTCTCACAAAGAATTGCTTAATTTTTTGGTCCAATTACTTGATTTCTATTGCATTATTGGTGATTATCTTTTGATTAGTGGTCAAATTGCTTTGCCTCACAGGCACCGCTGACTAGGCGGTTGTTTCTGCAATGTATTTCTTGGTTTCTCCCAGTGGCTCAAACCTCACTTTTCTTGTGGAGGTTCGGTCTAATGATACATAACATGTGGGTTCTCAAGCCAAGTGGTGATTCGAAGGCAGTTTTGAATGGAGAATGTAGAACCAATTCTAGAATGGTAATGTTGATGGAGCTTTGTCCTTGATCAAAACTGTTCCGAAAATACTTTGCTGAGGTTATTTGAACTACTCAGTGAGCTCTGGTGAGCAAAGTTCCGGCCTCTGTCTACTTGAATTCGACTTTTCTTACCTAGGAAGATTCAATGATGAAAATTGGATCAGAATTAACTGCCATGTTTTTTCAAAGGCTTGTGGAACCATCACAACACGCGCTTGTAGGAAAGTTCCCTTTTCGATGCCCCAAACTAGCTACTATTCACAAATTCTTTAGTCAGCAGGGGATTGGGCTATTTAGGGTTCAATTAATGAATCAAACGCATGTCTTAATTGATTTGTCATCTATTGAGGATTTTGCTAAAATTTGGATGCGTAGAGAGATTTTCATTGAGGGCTCGCCGATGAGTCTATTTCGGTGATCAACAACTTTTTATTTTAAACATGAATCTTCTGTAGCTTCGGTATGGGTGAGGTTTGAGGATATTCCTCTAAACTTCGATGATAAGGGAACCCCCTTTTACCATTAGTGAGTTGCTTGGCCGCCCTTTGAAAATTGATGAGGCTACTAGAACACGTTTTAAAACCAATTTTGCTGGGTTTGCATTGAGCTTGATTTGAAGAAGAAGCATCCAGATGTTGGGTGAATTATCCAGGATACTACTCTACTTTAGATCGGTGTTGTTTAAGAAAAATTACCTAAGTATTGTGATACTGCAAACATGCTGGACATAATAAAGAGCAGTGTTATATCCAAGGACCCAATCCTAGACCTAAACTCATAATTGAAAAAGATTACTGCCCAAGTGAAAGGGAAAAAGGTGGTTTCTCCTAAACTTGCAACAATGAATCTAGAAAATAGGGCTAACCTAGTGGCGTTCCTAAGGTGGATGAGATATCCAAGCCTGTTACCGAAACTGGAACTGCTTTTGCTCCTTTGAATTCACTGTCTGAAGATGACTTGGGTGCTGAGATGGGAATTTGAAGCTTTTAGCTATGACACATTACATAGTACAGGAGGATTCGGGTGAAAATGAATCACCTATAGCTGTGGATAAATGTTTGGTTGTGTTCTATATGTTGGAACTAGTCTAGTACACTCACTACACATCACTAGTGATTCTGAGCATGAACCCTTACATGATAAGAGAGGAAAAAAAGATCAAGGATTCTGTTTATCACCTGAACAAAGTAAGAGGAAGACAGCGGATGATGCTGTTGTTCATAGATTCATTTCCAGCTCTCCCAAGGATTTGGTTGCCAAAAATGTTTTGAATCAAACTATTGCTCAAAGGTGACTAGAAGACAACTTAAAAGTGTGGTAGTGGACGATAATTCACCGATACAACACCATAAGAGAAAGTTTGCTAGCAAGAGCCTAGCAAGTAGTGAATGTAAAGGGACTTGGCAACAAGGTCCCAAAGAATGTTACATGAAGTGGTGAATGAATATGATGTGAAACTTTAGTTGTAATTAAACCAAAGATTAAATTGGAAGTAGGTTTATGACTAGGAGATTGGATTTTTCCCATGAGCTTGCTAACAACAATGGCAAAATTTGGCTACTCTAGGGATGTCATTTTGGTTTGCACTGAACTAAAGTATTCTTACATGTTCAAGCTCCATCTCCTTTGTTGTCTTTCCCCATCACATGTTATTTCATTTATGCCAAATAGATCAAGTTGGAGAGAGTCCCTCTTTGGAATGATTTCAGAAGTACGGCCCAGCTCTGTATCTCCTAGATTAATGTGGAGGATTTCAACATAATATTGGATTATTTTCAGAAAAAGGAGGTGTACCCAAAATACTAGCAAATATGGATGATGTTAGTGATATGATCATGAACTGTCGGCTGATTGATGCTGGCTTTATTAGCTCCGAATTTACTTGGACAAATAATGAGTGTGGGAAATGTTAGATAGAGTACTCTATTCTCTTGCTTGGGAAAATTCTTTTCAAATTACAAGTCCAGGACCTCCAAAGAGCTATCTCAGATCACCATACCTCATTGATTATAGTTGATATCAACTATTCTAGGAAACCTCACTTCAGGTTTCAAAACATGTGGATTGAGCACTCTGGTTTTATGAAGTTGGTGAAGGACAAACCTCTACTAGAATGATCAAGCTTTTTCTGAAGCTTTCTAGGTTAAAGAAACACTAAAAAGGTGGAATAAGGAGATAATTGGTAACATCTTTGATAAGATTAAAGAGGCCACAGACAGAGCTGAGGTTGCTGAAAAGTAATTAGTGAGAACCATATCACTATTAATTTAGTTAACTTAAAGGAATGTGATGCTTTTTTAACCCTTACATTACTATGAAGGAAGAATTCTGGAAGCCAAAAGCAGCATATAAGTGGCTTATTGAAGGGAAAAGAAATACTCAATTCTTTCATAAATTGGTCTAGAAAAAAGAGATTGAAAAAAGCTAGATTTATGAGATTGAAGAAAATGGCATTCTTATTATTGATCAAGAAGAGACAAAGCAATTAGCTGTAATACTTTTCAATGGCCTATTAACTGGAGTAGCATCTTCTTTTTCTAATTTTAATCCTAACTATATACCGACTCTTTTGGATGATGGAACTGATGTTGAGTTTTGTGCCTGTCCCACATTAGATGAGATTAAGGTTACTGCTTTCAGCATTGATATCAAAGGTATAGCAAGACCTGATGGCTATAGGGCCTACTTTTAAGCATTGTCGTGATGTAATCTGCTTGCGTGTCTTTGAGTTTGTTATGGATTTCTTTTCTGGCACTCCTGTACTTAGGAAGTTTACTTCTATTTCTATGGCTTTAGTTCCAAAATTAATTGTAGTTTATTCTTAGAAAGAATATAGACCTATCAGTCTATGTAACAATATAGATAAAAACTTTCCAAGCTTTTTTGCAACAGACTTGCTAAGATGTGACCTAATGACTATAGGGCCTTGTTTTTTAAGTAGTGCTGGGATGTAATTTGCTTAGATGTCTTTGACCCTGTTATGGATTTCATTTCTGGCATTTTTGTAGCTAGGGGTTTTACTTCCAATACGGTGACTTTGATTCCAAAATCAACAACAGCTCATTCTTGGAAAGAATATAGGCCTATCAGTCTATCTAAGACTACAAGCAAAATGCTTTCCAAGCTCCTTTGCAGCAAACTTGCTAAGGTATTGCCAAATATTATTTCCTTTCTCAAAGTGGATTTTTATAGTTGGAAGGTTAGTAACTTAGCAACATTTTGCTAACACAGGAGATGGTTCGTGATATTAATATAATCGAGCATAATGTGCTGCTTGAACTTTAAATGCAGAAAGCCCATGATAGAGTGGATTGGGGTTTCTTGTTTGCTATTTTGGAGAGGCTTGGCTTTCCTGTACAGTGGATTCAACTGGTGCGACACTTGATTACCAACTATTGGTTCTCTATTCTTATTCAAGTTCTTTGCTGGATTCTTTAAATCTTTATGTAATATCCCGTAAAATTCCTTAACTCCATTAATAAAATTTTATCCATATCTTCTCATTCATAAAAATATTTTCTTCAATTTTTAAATATTTTCTATAAGTTTTAAATATTCTCTAATGATTTTTAAAGTTGTTACACTCATCCACAAAATTTATTACACAAAATTCCTTATTTATCCTTAAATCCCAAAATTTTCTAATATTTTTACACCTTAAATTCCTTTTCAAATTTTTTCTTAAAGGCCAAATGACTAGCCACTCACATGCACATATTTTCAAAGGGTATAATTGTATTTTTCTAAAAATGTTATCTACTATGTAGAGGAATTTGACAAGTTTTCATTGCACCACTTTGCATATTGTCATGGCCAAATCTCATAAAGCCATATTGCACTACTATACCTTATCCTTATCTTATCTTATCTAGTGTTACAACTCAACTTTGTACTTGGCAAATTTTCATAAAATCATATAATCTTTACATAGTTGGAAAAATTTTATTTGTTTACTTTTCACAAAATCTTTTCATATCTTATCCCAAATCTTTCTATATCTTATCCTCAAATCTTTAGCCTTACAAATCATCCTCCACATGGCATGAGCTTCACAAATCCTTATCACTTTTACTTAGATGGAAAGTTCCTATTTGGCCACTCCATTTGTCTAATTTTCATATAGCCCCTTAAGCTATATTTTAATTAAATCTTAGCCCCTTAAACTATTTTTCCTTTGCAATTAAACCCTCAAATTACAACTATAAATAGGGGTAGGTGGTCTTAAATTTCTTCATACACACAAATTACACACACACACAAACACACGAAGTTTCATACTCTACTTTTTAAACTAGAAATTAGTTAATAAGTCTTTCTAAATCTTTATAAATTCAACTTTGGAGTTGAAAAAGGAAGGATTGGAGGAAGAATCTTGAAAAATTTAAGAAAAACCTTTGAAGGAAATATTAGGTAAAATTTATGGTTATTCTCTATCGATTTTTTATTAATTCATCGATTTTATTGATTTATTCATTGTACATCATTCTTGTTCTTTGAAATCATGGTTCTGTTTTTGTTAATTTCTCCATAAACCTTAGTTAGCTTAGATACCCTAGAATTTGCATTTTATTTGAAATTTCATCTTCAAAATTTTCAAATATTTGCATATTTCAAAGAAATAATTTTTTCTCAACTTAAAACATTGTATAAAAGTCCTAAATTTTTGTATTCGAAAATCGTCGCCCAATCCAGAAGTTTAAAATTCTCTTTATACTCTTTATTCCTTTTTATGCTCCTATAGCTTCTTATTGATGATCCAAAAAATTTATTGATGAATTCATCCCGTGTTTATTGATGATCTTGATTGATTGTCGGAAACATTTGTTCAATCGTTGAAAGTATTGATCTTATTGCTTTGAAATCTGAATGTTATTGATTATTGGACTCGGGAACTACCGGTGAGAACACTGGGCGGTATCGGACCATCAGTCAGTCTTCTACAGGGTTTTTCAAATGTTGGACAGTTCCACGATTGCCTGGAGGTAGGTTTTTCGAGGAATTGGTCCATAGCATGTAGTCGACCGTGCCTATTGATCCCTTCGAAGTGTCGAGGGTTGAGAACAAAATATTGGAGGGATAATGATTGATATATTGTTAAAGTAATAAGGGTGACAGATCCATCAAATAACTAGTTCAGCCACAATTTACATTTCTTGATAATGATTTCCATTGATCCTATTGTTTTTGTTCCTTTATTCATCCAACTCATTTATTACCTTTTGCTATTCTAATCCACCCATAAATTTTACTAAGTTCATTCTAAACTTACATTATCAAAATATTTTGCAGGTTAGGGTAATGGAGAAATGTTGTAGTTAGCTTAGCATACCTTTTTGTTTTGATGTAAATATGAAAAAAATGTACCTTGAAGAGTTATATTTTTAATAAAAGTCATAGTTGTTATCTTTTATTTGTGCAATGATATCATTATAGTAGCAACCCATTCTAAGGGCGGAAGCTCTAGATTTGGGGCGCTACAGAGTGGTATCAGAGTCCAGGTTTAGGAATTTGGGGTCTCAGATTACTTTTGACTACCGATTTAAAGTAGTTTCTGTGGCTAACTAAATACTCCCGTTGAAAGAAAGAAGTTGTTGCAAAAGAAAAGAATCCAAGCGCTATATAGAAATAGAAGTAGATATAATAACATTCGTGCATAGTTTGTTTGGCGTTAGATATAGAGATTGGTAGAAATAGAACATAAATAGTACTTAGACATCCTTTGAATAATCGAATGAAACTTTTGATACTAACTCATTAACCTTGCGTATTTTACGATATTCCTGTGATGAGTCTTTTGAGTAATCTCAGAGCTATATGGCACCTAAGAGAAGCCAGTCACACGATAACCAACCACAGAATGGAGGATGTCCCTGACGAGAAGATCCCAATAGGTCTAATAACCTAACTAACGGAAATAACGATGAAACCCATGATGTACCTCTAGAACCCGTGCCACCGACAAATATGCCAACTGCTGAGCATATATTTACCATGTGGCAACAGTTTATGGATTTTTGTCAATATCAAGCAAATGTTGGAAATCGTAGGAATGAAACCTTTGAGATGGAGGACAAAACCTTGACTAGGTTTCTTCGATTTAACCCGCCAAGATTTAAGGGAGAACCAGATGATCGAAAGGCAAAAGCATGGATTCAAGAAATCGAGAAAATATTTCGAGTTCTTAATTACTCGGAAGGACAGCAAGTGAAGTATGCTACCTTTCTTTTTGAGGATGCCGCTTGCTACTGGTGGAGAATAATTGAACGGGAATGGAATGAAGAAAGAATAGATTGGACGTGGGAGGCATTCAAGGCAGAATTCTTACAAAAATTTATACCACGGGTTCAGAGAGATGCAAGGGAAAGAGAATTCATGAATTTAATCCAAGGGGCTATGACTGTAATAGATTATGAAGCAAAATATAATAGATTAATCCAATATGCCCCTCATATCATCGCAGATGAGAGGAGAAGGACGAGGAGATTTATATAGGGATTAAAGCCAGAACTCCGTCGAGCCTTAGTCTCATGTGATCTTCCTAACTACAACCGTGCGATGGAAAAAGCTATGGAAATTGAGAATGAATTTCGAGAACTTCAGAAGGTAAATGAAAAATGGAGAAAAGAAAAAGGAATGGGACAAGTGGATTTTGACAAAGGAAAGAAAAATTTTCAAGAAGAAGAAATGACAATTGCTCTTGAAAATTCCTCAAAAATAAATAAGGGCAAAGCTTCATACATTGCGCCAACAACTACGATGAGAAGGTGCAACTACTGTGGACGTCTTTCTCATACGGAAGACCAATGTTGGGTTAAGTAAGGAAAATGCTTAAATTGTGGAAGCTCTCAGCACACATGAGAAAATTGTCCTAGGAGCCGCAACTTTAATACGAATCCAAGGATTTTAAAACAACCGCAGCAGCAATTCGAACTGAGTAAGAGACCCCCAACAAAGGCCAGAGCTTATACCTTTATTGGCACAGATAGTCAGGGAGTTACAGATGTTGTGGAAGCAAGATCAGGAACTCAGGAATACAAAGATTCCACAAGCCAAGGTTCTTTAAAAGAAAATGAAAAAAGCTACATAAGAACGTAAAGACGAGATACGCAAAAATATGCCTACCTTCCTAGCTAACAGGTTTGAGCTATATATCTTAAAATTTAGAAGTTTACTTGACCTGTCTTATGCTTAAAACAAGATAGAATCTGGGGACCAGATTCTTCTAAAGGGGGGAGAGTGTAATATCCCGTAAAATTCTTTAAGTCCATTAATAAAATTTTATCCATATCTTCTCATGCATAAAAATATTTTCTTCAATTTTTAAATATTTTCTACAAGTTTTAAATATTCTCTAATAATTTTTAAAGTTGTTGCACTCATCCACAAAATTTATTACACAAAATTTCTTATTTATCCTTAAATCTCAAAATTTTCTAATATTTTTACACCTTAAATTCCTTTTCAAATTTTTTCTTAAAGGCCAAATGACTAGCCACTCACATGCACATATTTTCAGAGGGTATAATTGTATTTTTCTAAAAATCTTATCTACCATCCAGAGGAATTTGGCAAGTTTTCATTGCACCACTTTGCATATTGTCATGGTCAAATCTCATAAAGCCATGTTGCACCACTATCCTTATCCTTATCTCAACTAGTATTACAACTCAACCTTATACTTGGCAAATTTCCATAAAATCATATAATCTTTACATAGTTGGGGAAATCTCATTTGTCCACTTTTCACAAAATCTTTCCATATCTTATCCCAAATCTTCCTATATCTTATCCCAAATCTTTAGCCTTATGAATCATCCACTACACGGCATGAGCTTCACAAATACTTATCACTTTTACTTAGATGGAAAGTTCCTATTTGGCCACTCCATTCGTCTAATTTTCATATAGCCCCCTAAGCTATATTTTAATTAAATTTTAGCCCCTTAAACTATTTTTTCTTTGCAATTAAACCCTCAAACTACAACTATAAATAAGGGTAGGTGGTCTTAAATTTCTTCATACACACAAATTACACACACACAAACACACAAAGTTTCATACGTTACTTTTTAAACTAGAAATTAGTTAATAAGTCTTCCTAAATCTTTATAAATCCAACTTTGGAGTTGAAGAAGGAAGGATTGGAGGAAGAATCTTGAAAAATTTAAGAGAAGCCTTTGAAGGAAATATTAGGTAAATTTATGGTTATTCTCTATCGATTTTTCATTAATTCATCGATTACATTGATTCATTAATCGTACGCAATTCTTGTTCCTTGAAATCATGGTTCTGTTCTTGTTAATTTTTCCATAAACCCTAGTTAGCTTAGATACCCTAGAATTTGCATTTTATTTGAAATTTTATCTTCAAAGTTTTCAAACATTTGCGTATTTCAAAAAAATAAATTTTTCTCAACTTAAAACATTGTATAAAAGTCTCAAATTTTTGTATTCGAAAACCATCGCCCAATCCAGAAGCTAAAAATTCTTTTATACTCTTTATTCCTTTTTATGCTCCTATAGTTTCTTACCGATAATCCAAAATATTTATTGATGAATTCAACCCGTGTTTATTGATGATCTTAATTGATTGTCGGAAATATTGGTTCAATCGTTGAAAGTATTGACCTTATTACTTTGAAACACGAATGTTATTGATTATTGGGCCCGGGAACCACTGGTGAGAACACTGGGCGGTATCGGACCGTCAGTCAGTCTCCTGCAAAGTTTTCCAAATGTTGGACAATTCCACGATTGCCTGGAGGTAGGTTTTTCGGGGAATTGGTCCATGGCACGTAGTCGACCGTGCCTATTGATCCGCTCAAAGTGTCGAGGGTTGAGAACAAAATATTGGAGGGATAAAGATTGATATGTTGTTGAAGTAATAAGGGTGACAGATCCCCCAAATAACTAGTTCAGCCACAATTTACACGTCTTGATAATGATTTCCATTGATCATATTGTTTTTGTTCCTTTATCCATCCAACTCATTTATTACCTCTTGCCATTCTAATCCATCCATAAATTTTACTAAGTTCATTCAGAACTTACGTTATCAAAATATTTTGCAGGTTAGGGCAATGGAGAAATGTTGTAGTTCGCTTAGCATACCTTTTTGTTTTGATGTAAATATGAAAAAAATATACCTTGAAGAGTTGTATTTTTAATAAAAGTCGTAGTTGTTATCTTTTATTTGTGCAGTGATATCATTATAGTAGCAACCCATTCTAAGGGCGGAAGCTCTAGATTTGGGGTGCTACACTTTATGAGGCTTAAGGTAAGGAAATCCATTTTATCTAGCACTTTTTGTGATTGTTATTGAGGCTTTCTCCAGAAAGTTGGACCTTCTATTTGAGTTTAATCCACATATTTATTAACTACTATGATGTTATTAGAAGATTGAGGCTTTCACACCTTAGATATGCAAATGACATGCTTATTTTCACTAAGGCCACTGAAACTTGCCTCTCTTTGCTTATGCAACATATCCATGAATAAGCTTTTAGACAACTTGTTAGCCCATCGAAGAGTACTTTCATACTCTACAATGATAAGTCTCAAATTGCTGATCTAGTGCATACTAATATTGGGTTTTCTCCACAAGCTTTACCTGTTGTTTACCTTGGAGCTCTTTTGCACGAAGGTAAGTAAACTAACTATTATGTATGATTTGTGCTGGCCAAAATCAGAAGAAAACTCTTGGGATTGGGAGCATTTTATTCTGTCAAATCGAGGTAGATTGGAGCTGATTAGAAGTGTTCTATGTTCTATTGCACTTTACATATTCAAAGTAATGCATCCCTGAAAGAATGTGATTTTGAGCTTAGAGGGGGCTTCTTAACCTATTTTTCTGAAGGTTGTATGGTAATAGAAGAAAGATTTATTAGGTGGCATGGAATACAGCTTGGTATCCATTTGATGAAGGAGAGCTCAATGTGAGGCTTTTTCTAAAAGTTGTTCAATGGCAAAACATAGAACATAAGCTAGCGCAATGAAAATTCATAAAGTCATCAAATGAAATAAAACACGACCACATCATATCAAAGGCCATTGAAGGATCATCTTCATCATGCTTTGATTTAAAACTAGAAAGGAAGAAATAATTCCAAATGACCTTGAGCTTTCCAATTGATAAAAATGATGATAATTGCTCCAAAGAAATTCTTGAATTCATGTAGTAATCCACCCCAAGGATTGACATTTTTGAACACTTCAAGACTTGGTCTCTAAATGTTGAAAACTTCAAGATTCTAGGAGCATCTTCAATCTTCAAATGTTGGAGAATTGAGCTCTTCAAATCTTCTATTGATCTTCAATCTTCTAACTCTAAATTAGAGAGATCCACACTAACTTATTCACACCAAATAGTAGCTCACCAATTTAGATCATAGTTCGTCGAAATGCCATTTTTTTGGCAGAACGGTGGGTGCTGTTCCATTTAGATGGTCCAAAATGGACAAATGATGTTTTCGTTGCATTATATAATTAAAACAGCTAGAATGGCATTCCAAGCCATTTTTTGATTGAGAATGGCATATCAAAACTGAGCGAGTTAATCGAAGGTAATAAATCTTGGGTGAACTATTATCTCAAACATGGATCTTCGATGTTTTGATTAGAACCTCAATTTTGTTTGGAATCTGAGGCCATTCGTAGGCCTCAAAATGAAAAACAAGTCTGATCAGTTTCCTTGATTTCAATGGAATTCTGCTAATTTCTTAAATTTAAATAGGGAAATCTTGCAATGGGGATATCATTAAGCATCTTCGAGTTCAGAAAAATAAGCTTGTATGACACACATTCACCTTATAATAAAAAATAACAAAAATAAAAAAAGTAAAAACAAAAATGAAAAGAGTAGCCAAACAAAAGTATGCATTTTCTTTCGTTGTCATTGGAAAGGAGGTAAAGATTCCATGTCAGAATCAGTTAAATTGAAAAAGGAATGAGAGACAGCACCAAATAAAATGAAAAGTTAAGAGAATATATTTGTTGTGAAGATAGAACAAAAACTTTTCCTTTTCCATAGTAAAAAAGTAGGGAATAAATTGAAAAAGTTAAAAGAATATTCATTATACATATAAAGAAATACTCTACTCCTTTAGTGTATATATAATTATATTCCTGACACAATTGAAAAAAATAATGAGTATAGAACAAAAGTATTGCTTTTTCAATTTTTATAGTGATATTCCTGACATACTTGGAAAAAATTTGAGAATAATAATGATAATTTTGCATTTCACTGTGTACATTTCAAAATTATAATGATTTCCAAGAGAAAATCAATTGAATTGGTTTTTTTAAATACATCAAACTGTCTTGCATTTTCTCCAACATATTTGCCCTCTTCAAATGCATTATCTATTCCTCCATAAAATCAAAATTTAATTCTATATTTATTTATAGAAAAATTCACTTAGGCACTTATTTTGTAACGTCATGGTAGGTCATTAGGTTTTTGTAATTAATATTTTTTTTAGGGCAAATATCACTAACGGTCCCTAATGTTTCGCTTTTGTCTCACTTTAGTCCCTCATGTTTTATTTTTAACGTTTGGGTCCCTAAACTAACAAATTTGCTTCACTTTGATCCTTTGGTCAACTATCCGGCGGCTTTTTCGCCGGAAAATGATCCCCCATCAAATTTTCAAGGTTATTGTGGTCAATATCATATTTTTTTTATTACACTTTAGTCCCTTGTTCCACTTTAGTCCCTATGTCATTTTAGGCTCTAAAATGTAATCCAAATCCTATATTTTTCTTATTTTTATTACTTTTTCATTTCAACATTTTTTTTTTTGAAATTAAATTAATAGAATTTCGAGGTTGCTTTGTATTTTTATCTCTAAAAAGTTAGATGCTATATTGTTAATTGGACATGGCGTAAAATCACAAACTCAT
>JACFYI010003768.1:350496-366835 GCA_014898755.1 Handroanthus guayacan
TTGTGAGCTCCAATGGTTGACTTTTCTTTTACATGATCTTCATATTACCCCAGTTCATCGCGCTGTCATCTACTGTGATAACCAATCTGCCCTGCACATTGCTGCAAATCCAACTTTCCACGAGCGAACCAAACATATTGAACTCGATTGTCACTTTGTTCGCGAAAAACTTCACTCCGGATTACTACATTTGCTACCTGTACATTCTTCTGCCCAGTTAGCTGCCATGCTCACCAAGCCATTGCCTCTTTCTCCGTTTCAGAATTTAATTCTCAAGTTGGGAATGCTGGATATACACTCTCCAACTTGAAGGGGGGTATCACCAGATTTTATTTTATCTTTCTTCTTGTACCAACCTTCTGTATTATCCACCACACTTTTTTGTATATATTTATTATGTTTTGTTTGGACCTTTTTGGTTAGCTCATTATATTTTATTTTTGCTTTCTTGGTTTTCACACCTTGTATAAATACGAGGCATTGAATTCAGATTTGTACAGAATTAATGAAATATGCAATTACTTTCACCTTCTTTCCTTTGACAAATTATATCAGAAAAAGTGGAGCAGATCAATTCGTGTTATCTCTTTCTGTAAAGAAGAACAACTAAAGGCAAAATAAAAGCCAAAAAGGGTAGCTATACACAGAAGCAGAATGACTTGAATGCAATGAACAAACTCACTCCAAAAGTTTACTTTTATACCAGAAAAATACACTGAAAAAGCGTGAGTAATGACTTACCATAAAATAAAAAAAGGTCCCTTGATGCATGGTTTTAAACACTATTTAATTCGTCGTCATAGAATTAGTGTTTACAGTTGCCAGTTCTCAGTGAAAAGGAACGGAATTTGCTCAATCACTTTTGCGTAAATTCCTCTCACTTTTCCATGCATGGTACATTATGATGAAGTGTTAATACATTTCAGCAGGCAGAAGTACGTAATTAATTTGCATTAATTATTTACCATCCAGTTGTTTCCTCGTCCTAGTTTGCGGTTTCGAGAGTAAATAACAAACACTACAGGGCAAGGTCAAAATTTGGAGAGGAACAAGTTATTTCCAAAATAATCCAAATTTATACGTACTTTTCCGTTTTCTTTTATAGCTTTTTGAAAATTAATGTTTCCCCTAGTAAAGTTGAATCTTAGGGATAATTACCTCTGTACCCCTGAAGTTTGACATTATTATCAAAATATTTCTTGAGGTTTGAATAATTTCCATTACATTCCATACTGCTTATGCATAATTACAATAATAACCTTTGATAGGGTTTACTTGTAAGGTTTTAGGATTTTCGGCCGTTGTGATTGTAATTATCAATAATCAAGGAGTGTTTTGATAATTAATTATGCCAAATCGCGATGGGTGTCAAGGTGATTTTCCCTAAATATTTGATATACATAATGAAAAAATAGAAGAAACTTGAAATAATTTATAAATTGATTAAACCTCACACGTAATGATATGCTTTTTAGGAGGACAAATTTCTACATCGCCTACTATGAGAGAAGTCAAGCCTTTCATACTTGACAATGAATCTATCACATATTGATGATTTGTTCACTTCCCAAAGCCTTTGATTATGATGTTTTTTTATGATACCATGTATTCCATATCGAAAAATAGAGATTTATAAGTTGCCTTCTCTTCAGATTTCGTAAATATATATATATATATATATTTTAATAAGAACTGAACCTATTTGTAATTGATTAAAAAGGAAAAAAAAAAAGAAAAGAAAAGAAAAAGAAGAAGAAATAAAAAGAAAGAAAGAGAGACACATCTAGAATGCTCATAATTCCCTAATGAAAATAATTATATATATATATATATATATATAAATTCAGATAAAATTGAAGAATTAACTTTATTTTTTATTTTTATTTTTATTTTTTGATGAAAGAAGAATTAACTTTATTACTCCTATGGTACCTTTTTCGGTGGGGTGGATGCTGGGTGCGTCCCCACTAGGGCAGCACCCTTTTAAGCTTTTCTTTTAATTTTTTATTTTTTTAACTTCTTTTTTCCTTTTTAAATTTCAAATTTTCCTTCTTTTAGCCCCTTCCTCTTCACCCAACTCCTTTTTCTATCGTTCACTCAGTCAGCCATGAAATTTCAGACCTAAATCATGTATATAAATACATATTGTGTATTGTAATTTATACATGTATATTAAATCACCATCTCTTTATTATATTTATAATATATATATACACACATATATATATATATATATTTTGGGTTTTTAATACACATATGTAACTTAAAATTTTACAATTGCATAGATACATACACACACACACAGAGACATATATATATATATATATAGAGAGAGAGAGAGAGAGAGAGAGTTTTTAGATCTGAAATTTGAAGGCTGCCGAAGTGAAAGAAGTTGGGAGAAGAGATAGAGAATTTGGATCTGAAATTTGAGGGCTGCAGGAAGTGAAAGGAGTTGGAAGATGGGAGAGGGAAAGGAAAATTGAAATTTAGAAAAAGGAAAAAAGAAAACTTAAACACATCCCAAAAAAATAGATAAATAAATAAAAAAAATAAAAGGCTAGGTGACACGTGTCGCCCAACCAGGGTGCTGCCCCAGTGGGGAAGCACCCAGCATCCACCCCACCACTTTTTTCCATATACATTGCAGCTGTATGCAAAGACTCCAAGCCCTCTAGGTTGTCATTTTCGAATAACTTTCGGTTTGAGATTAGGTATCTGTACATGTGAAGGGGACTGACAGCGCTGCTCCGCAGAGACGGAAAAGAGAAAAAGAAAAGGTATGAAAGCATTGGTATAATTTTTATTATCCTTTGGTCTTTTCTTATCCCACTGGGCCTCTTCTCATAATACAAGTAAAAATATTAGTATTGCTCATACCCCCCATAATCTATATTATATAAATTGTGAGGGTTAAAAATTAATTATTTTAATGATATATTTTTATTTGCATTTTAATAATCACCCATGACACGGTAAAAATTGTTAATTTAATAATTTATCTATTTATATTATATTATATTGAATATATTGATCACATTCTTATTATTAAATACATAAAAATCAAATCTGAATTACATTTTAATATATATATAGGAAACTTATATTAATCATTTCATACACAAATATCAATTGTGTAATGAACTTTAGTAATTATAAAGTACAGGACATATATGTTCGGTGTAAGTGTTGCATGCCCCCGTACTTGGGACACGGCTCCTTTCCAGTACACCATCTCCACAATTTTATGTGTCCAATACACATTATAATTGATGCCATATCATAGGAAACGTATTCCAACGATAAATAATGCCTTTGCTATTAATCACAAACTAATTAATTCTAATTATTAAATGAAGTTGCATTGATCTCAACTAATAGTCTATTCCTTAAGGAGAGTTCAAGAAAAATAAACAACTATTTAGATTAAATCATTAAGAAAGGCACTATTAACCATTTGATTAAGTTTCCTACCACGTGGTGGTTAGGATCTCTATTCTAAAGGTGTGTTTCATTTCCTATTCTGTGTCATAAGTACATGTTTAGTTCACTAATTATTTCCTTGTACTATGCAGGGTTGTAAACAGAGTACATTTGACAGCAATGAAATTTAGTAGTGACTTCAAGATTTTGATTCAGTGAGGTCCTTTTAGATTTCAACCACTGAACTCAATAAATATAGTTAATAAAACACTACAAAAAATTTTATAGTTTAAATTATACAAACTATAAAAAATATCTCTATCAAAAATATTCAAAACATATATTGCATTAATAATTGAAAATATTTACATATTCAATAATACAAAAAAACTATGAAAAAAATTAACAAAAGAATTCACTAAATTACTATTAAATTAATAAAAACATAAAATTTTAACTTACCAAAATGACTTTGAGTTTGACAAATTGGATGAAACCTATAACCAGTATGAATCGTGGCGGGGTGAAAAAGAAAGCTTGAAAGAGAAATGTGAAAAATATAATGTTTCAAAGAATAATTTGGTTTGATATTGATCGAGTATAACAAATAGAGCTAAATTGAATGCCTTTTCAAATTTTAGATTCTAATGTCAATTGACCATTCACATCCCAAACCTCTGATATTTTAGAGTCACTTTTATTCAGTGATTTTATTTCCAATTTTATTGTGGGGTCCCGCCCATATATATATTTTAATATAATCTTTAAACATTATATATATCTTAATTGGAAAAAAAAAATTCAATAGTGACATGACAACACCACTGAATGAAACAGAAGATGAAACATGAATCTAAATAAGGGATCTCAAATAATGACTAGGTATCAATTTAAGCGTGTGTTGGGCTCAATGGCAGTGTATGGGATGGGAGTCGATCCACGTACTTGTAATTTAGTCCACTCAATAATTGCTGCTGCTCTTAGTCAGACATACTTCATTCCAGCATTCATATGTACATACATGCATAATGTTATTTATTTCACCTCCCATGCTGGATTTCAATTTTATATCTGGTAGGTGATTTAAATTATAATCATTGGGGATCTTTATTTCCACAAATATTTTATCATCTATTTATTTCTTAATGTCATCTATTTGTTTCATAGATATATATTAAGTATAGGGTTGGTTACATTTAACTATATTTGTTTCACATATAAGATGTAATAAATATTTTAACTATATAAATATAATGCACTTCACATATATTCATGAAATGAAAATAGGTGATGAAAAATATAATGAAATATATATAGATAGATATTTTTTCCTTAAATGCAATTCGCTCAAAAAAAAAAAAAAAAATTATTAATCTTTGTGGTGCATGTACGCACAAATCTTAATTTAATCTAGCGTAAATATGATCATTTGGCGCAGTTAGTCAAGTTGAATCCCTTCAAAACAATAGCATTATTTAATATTCGTCAAAGACTCCTAAGTTTATGCCACATGCTACTCTATTGGAATTAGGGTAGCATTGATATATAAGAGCTAAGTACGCTCTAATCTATCAGTACGGAAGACTTTTAACTTTTATATGGTCATGTAAAATGGGATATTGCATTTTTTATGGAACCTGATTGTGACTTTGGAGATTGTCTATACGTGTTTCATCTTTTATTTTCTTTGACAAATATATTCATAATTTGTATTTTTATAAGAAAATATTTAATATACTTTACATGTATTTAAAATAAAAAATAAAAAATAAAATCCTATTTTGCAATAAAAAAATATTAATGAAAGGATTCTAAGAATTCGGGATTTGGAAAGTACAGGCAAGGCGCCTTGGGCGGAGCATGATCGCTTTCTGAACTTGATCGAGTCGTTATCTTTCTGACAGATTTCATGTGCACTGTGGGCTTTTCCAATATTTTTTGCAAGTGGCGAAGCAAAGTGATTTTCCAATACGGCACAAAGCCATGACTTTTTCACACCAGTGGTTCCTAAACTTGATCGATAATATACAGGTTCATGCACCTTAATTAATTTACTCTTTTGAGTTTTCGTCTATACATTAATAAAAAATAATTCTTTATATGAGTCTCTCATCTTTATCATTTATTGACCCAAACTCCTAGCCGACCCTGCATCCATCCAAATCCCACAACCACAAAACGATAAAAGAAAGTGAAACGAATTAGAAAATTAATTCATGTTCTCTACAGCCACCCATCTTTTGATGTTTGCATGTAAATTAAGAATCGATAGCTGGACAGGTGTGAACTTCTGATTGACTGACTATCCATGAATGCTTATATTTTATGAGTATTACAGACATTGTCAGGACTGATAATTAATATCTCCATTCCTACTGATACCATAGGATAGCAACTTGTTACATATATATATAAACCTACCACTCTTTCAGCTTCAAAATCAATTTATGAACATGGATTCATCTTTCCATAACAAAACAGTTAAATTTCCTCAACTCCCCAACGGGCACTATCTGGAAAGTCCCGAATCATCAGATTTGGAATTCCCCGGCGGAAACCTTATCAGGTTTCGAAGTGCGTACTGTAGCATTACACCATCTCATATTATCCAAGAGACCAAATCCCCTCCTTTTTTACAAAATATTAAAAATTCAGACGATTTTGCATGTACAACAAGTCTATCATTGCGGAAGAGGGTCTCGATGGAAGTTATGAGAGAGATGATGTTCCGGATGGCGATGATGCAGCCGGTCCAGATCGACCCGGAATCAGTGAAGCCGCCCAAGAGGAAGAATGTGAGGATCTCAAAGGACCCACAGAGCGTGGCGGCGCGCCACCGCCGGGAGAGGATAAGCCAGAGAATCAGAATTCTACAGAGAATGGTTCCAGGAGGTACCAAATTGGACACGGCTTCGATGCTGGATGAGGCCGTGCATTACTTGAAGTTCTTGAAGAAGCAAGTGCAAACGTTGGAACAAGCCGCCCCGGGCAATAGGCCGACATTAATGTCTGCTGCTGAACTGTTTCCCGGGATAGGCTCCATGCAAATGCTTAGCTAAGATTGAGCTAGTTTCTTGGTTTGGTTTTGCTCGTTTGT
The DNA here is from genome assembly GCA_014898755.1 of Handroanthus guayacan. NCBI lineage: Eukaryota > Viridiplantae > Streptophyta > Magnoliopsida > Lamiales > Bignoniaceae > Handroanthus > Handroanthus guayacan. The sequence continues at coordinate 357,014 of JACFYI010003768.1, forward strand.
CTTTCCCCTGTTTCTCTCGAACTGGGAGAGCACGACGAGTACACGTGCGTTACATAGTTTTGTTGTCTGTGAATTTGATAATAATTTGGACAGGACTACTTGAGTTTTCATGTTAAAATTCACACAGTATGAACGTCGTAGTTTGTCGATTTGGTTTACATCTGTGGCTATTGCAGTGGGGATTTGCTCGTAAGCTGATAGCTTGTGCATCGGCTGAACAAGCTCTGCTTTAGGCGCTTAATTCCTAGTTGTTGACAAATTATGTTGGAAGGCGATTTTGCTTTTAGTTAACTCTATTCTAAAGTGGTGTTTCATCACCTATTCCATGCCTATCATTACATTCCATGTGCATTGTATTTATTACTAAATATTTTTATAAGAAAATACATAATAGACGTGGTATGCATTTAAATTATAGTACAGGAAATGAAATATTATTTTGAAATAGGGGATCTAATCCGTTTAATTAGGATTCTCAAACTTACGTAAGGACGATTGGCTTAGGCAATTCTAATAGTGATTATTAAATTAGACGAAATAAATGGATGGAAGCTCAAAAAGGAGTTGTATAAAGTACAAACATAATACCTTAAAAAGAAAACTAATTTACTAGCTATGTTCAAGAATGGTTCAATGAAACTGCTGATTAGGAAAAATGAGAACAATGCGTGAAATAAAGTGCTGAAAAAATAAAGTACATGGGAATAACCTAAACTAATCTTCATGAGATAAAGGCAAAATTGTGTTTTCAGTCCCATAGGATTGAGGATTAGCATTTTTAGTCCCAAGTTTTTTAAATTCGTGAATTTAGTCTCGAGTCTTTAAAAATATTGCAACATTAGTCCCAAGACCAACTTTTCGTCCAAAAATTAACGGAACACGTGCCAAGCACGTGATTTTTGGACGGCCACTTGCTCCACACACGCCCGACTTCGTTAGTTTTTGGACGGGATTTTGGTTTTGAGACTAAAGCTATAATATTTTTAAAAACTTGGGACCAAATTCTCGAATTTAAAAAATTTGGAATTAAAAATGCTGACCCCCCTCTTTTGTGGGACTAAAAATGCAATTTTGCCTGAGATAAATAAGGTGCTAAATTCAAGTGATCATGGGGGTTTGTTAACTCACTGTATGTCTATCTCTCTCTGTTTCTAATTTCTCTTTTTAGAATTCTCCTGGTAATAGTTAATGGGGTCAATCTTCTTTTGACTTTTTTTTTTGTCGCTCACAATCGTGAGTCCTCTATGATCAACTATATCCCTTTATTCTCTACATGACTGGATCTTACTTCAATCATTTTAAAACTAGGCCAACTTTCCTTTTTAGTTGCTTTCTCTATTTTCGAAAATCCGAGGTAGTGAATTGATGCCTGATGTCCTTCTTGATTAATTTGGCCTTGTTCAAGTCTACTTTCGAGAAACGCGCCTACTGGCTAGGCATTTTTGTAGTTTATTGGATGAAGTGGTCAAAGTTCATCGGCTTTGGCTGAACCAACTTGGCTGATCCCTGACTTTTATCAAAGCTTAAATATTTACACATAAGGTAATTATGGAGCCTCAAGTTAAAGAATTAATTATATGCACTATTATAAGTTAGAAAAAATTTCATTGCCAACAAGTCATTACAGTTATTTTATGAATTTTTCTAAGTGAGCCCTCAATGAACTTGTTTTTCAACAAGAACCCGCTAAGGTATCGATATCACTATATCGTTTATCCATTAAACGAAACAATTCCCAGCTTTTTAGTGTGTGCATGGTTAATGCAAGTCTATTTGAATATAAAATTTGCTGGTGCCACAGATTTTATAACTTGATATATTTTGAGATCGTGACCGTATATACAAACTTGTTTCATTATTACCATTATATACATAACCAAGTCCCATAGTCTATTGCGATCTCGATGACTTCATCCAAATGCACTCTTAGAAATAGTAATATGTATAAGATGAAGATAGCTATTTATAAATATATTGATGAAGCAAGATTGTTTCACTAAGGAGTAGTTTAGAAGCCAATTCAATTGGCTTGACGGGACTACTCCAACGGTCTGAGCTGGGCCTCTTTTTTAGAAAAAATAAATATTATATAAGATATGTATATATAATTGATGTAATTGAAATAATTACATAATCAATATTTTTTTTAAATTTATAACTTAGGTAGTCTATCATTTATTGGTAAAATCTATGAATTTGATATATTAAATATTCTTTTAACTTATATTTTGTAAAACTTAACATTTTCATTAAACATTGAATTTTTATAAGTCTTTAAATACATAAAATATGACTAAGTGACTTAATTTATTAACATTTTAAAATACTTAAAATAATATTTGAACTTATATTTTTAAAAATATTACATTTTGATCAAGTTTTCAAAGTTTTTCAAATCTAGATTTTTTAGTAATTTTGTTTGTTCAGAACACATTAAATAAAAACTTCGTGACTTCAAGTAAGTTAAAAATATACAATAATAAATTCTATTAGTAATTAGTTTGTTAATATGATAAATTATTTATAATTATTCTTTTAAATTATATTTTTTAAAAAATATAACATTTTGATATAGTCTATTGAAAGATTTTTATATATAGTGTTTATATTCTTGAAATACTTAAATAAAATTAAGTGATTTAGAAAACATAAAAAGCATAAACAATAATAGATTTATGGAAACACAACTCCTTAAAGGCACAACACAAGAACACAACTCCTTAAAGGCACAACACGAGAACACAACTGCCTAAACACCATGGAGCAACATTTTTCTTTTTAATTTGTCAAGTTTGAACACAAGAACAATTAAAATCAAGGAAAAAAGAGAGAAATATCCACATTGTGTTTGGTCCTTAGCTTCCTAGTGTGATGTATGTTATCAATAAGTGAAAGGCCCTTCCATTTAGTTTTGATGTTGAACAAAGCTTTCTTCGCCCTTAGTCTTTCTTCCCCTTCACATAGCTATTATTATTATTATTATTTTTTTTTGATATGGAGTAATAGTCGGCAGTTTGTAATGGAGAAACCACCACTGCAAAATACTTTGCAGTGGTTTACTTTCCTTAAGGCCCCTATTAATTAATCCACTTAGTAAACTAAGCCTGTTGGAAATATTAATGTTTTGATGATGACATTCCTCAACTGTTTTGAGTTTGAATTCAAACAAAGTTTTAAATTGAATTTGGACTAATCTTCGAGTTACAATTAGTATCTAGCCACAACTAATTGGATAAGCTTTTCACTAATGCCCTAGAAGATTTGGTAAAAGATATGATTTGATAAAGATTTATTTTGCAACATTTATACTTAAGCTAAATTTGAATTTCCAGAATCTGACCATATCTAAAAGATCTCATTTTTGACCAAATCTGAAAACTCCATCCAACGTTACAAATTTCAGAATCCTTACCCCTTGATTTACTTAAAGTTCAATTGGCCACTTTCTCTATAAATTGAACAATAGCATGGCATAATAACATATAAGAAAAAGAAGAGTTTTCTAGAGTGTGAAACGAGTTCACTATATATATGTCTTAAACATTGTGCCATCTTGATTTCTCTATTTTTCTTTGTTTGTGTTTCTCGAGGGACCTTTTGAAGAGAAGGGAAAGAAAACACTAGGCCTATTGGAACGACATTCGGGATCTGAAGTACTAGTTTAGAAAGAGAGTCCAGAACGTGTTTGGCAAGGCGCCAGCTAACACAACGTCAATCTATTGGAGCCATATACAGTTAGTTGGCAGAAGTTTCCTTAGTAACACTCATACCGAAGATTGTTCTAGCTATGCTCGTGATAATTTGTGATACTGCACAATGTCTAAGTTTTCTTCTTGCTCTCAAAGAGAAAGAAGTGGTTGTACTCCCTTAGTTGGGGGATTTCTATCCTTACTATATTAAATTATCTTACCTTATCTTTGTACAAACTTGTTTGTTAATTATTAAATAATTTGAGAGGTTTAAAAGCCTAAGTGACAAGCTTAGGTAGTGGATTAGGGAAATCGAACCACTATAAATCGCTTGTGTCATTTTTATTTTACGCTTTTGCCTTTTGTTTCAAAATTCATATTTAACTGGAATTTTCATTGTCTTACACTAGTACTTTAACTAGAATTAATACAAAATGATTCTAAAATGTTTGAAAGATGAAATTCCTTTACCTAAACCAAAAACCCCCAATTCAACCCCCCTTAGGCTTTAATATTCTAACAATTGATATCAGAGCCACGTGCTCTATTTTGTGGTTTAACAATCCAAATCAAAGATCCAGACAGCCACTAAAATTTATGATGGTTTTGCAGATGGATCAGTTCACTCTCGACCTCCGCTACTCGATGGAACAAACTATTCTCTATGGAAGGGACGGATAAAATAGTTTTTGATGGCAATCAATTTTGAGCTATGGTTCGTGGTAAAAATTGGTTAGAAAGGACCAATTAGGAACACTGACGAGATGGCAGACAAGGATCAATTAAATGAAGTTCCTAAAGAAGAAAGAAAAGTCATGTCTCTGGATGTAAAGGCTAAAAACATTGTAGCTTGTGCTCTTACTAGACAAGAGTACAACTGGGGGTGTAATTGTGACACAACAAAACAAATGTGGGACATGATTCAAATCACCCACAAAGGAACAAAGCAAATTCGTGAAGAACATATTGCCTTCCTCACTTACCAACATAAAATGTTTCAGATGTTTCCACGCAAAGGTATTGGGCAAATGTATACTCATTTCATGGACATCATAAATTCCCTATTTTCTCTTGGGAAAAAGATCAACAAGCGAGAGCAAGTCCAGAACATACTTAGGTCCTTGCCAAATCACTAGACCCCTAGGGTGATAGCAATCCAAGAAACAAAAGCCCTAAGTACGATGACAATGTATGAGTTGATAGGATCTCTCACATCCTATGAAATCACTCTACTCAACAAAAGTAGAACTCTTGATTCCAGAGAAAACAAGAACATCGCCTTCAATATCAGACATGATATCGAACCAAAAACTAGAGATGAAAAGGATGAAGGTGAGTTTGAAGAGGAGTGGGCCATCATCATAAAAAGAATTTAGAAGTTTGGCACGTACCGAAGTAGAAACTACAAGAATAAATCTAACAACAAGGGATCACCTATGGAATCTCAAAAGACTATCACAGTTCAATGCTTTGAATGTGAGGAGATCGGACACATCAAATAAGAATGTCTGAAGTTAAAGAAAAATTAAAAGGGAAAGGCCAAGGCTATGGCTTCAACTTGCGATGATTTAGATGATGAGTTCCAAAATGAGAAAGAATGTCTCATGGCCCGAGAAGAGGCAAGTACTTCTTCCCATTCTAAATATAATTTTGATATCATTGATGAAGTTCAAAAAATGATAAATTTTTTCGAGGATAAAGTCCACTACCCTTGAGAAAATGAATAGATTACTTTTAGAAAAGTTTAGTGAAGTTGATGACTTGTTAGACTTTATAGAAGAGCGAAAGAAAAAAAGTGGTTCATTAAAAAGGAAAAATTCTTCTCTAACGAAAAAAGTTTTTGAAAGTCAAAAGGAAAGTCTTTCTTTACAAGAAGAAAATGACTCACTCATAAAGCAAGTTTCTAAAAATGAAAAGGCTAAAAAAATAAAAAAAAAAGATCTTAAACTAAGTGCATCCTATACTAGAAACTGTGCTAGTTGTTCATATGGTATTTTAGATTCTTTTTAAAAATTCCGGCACAAAAGTTCTTAGTCATGCTGCTAGATATTATAAACAACATATAGGTATGAAAAAGGATCCTAAACTGTATAAGAAAACACCAATACTTATACTGCTTCAAAAGTTATTCTAGTTCGCAAAACACTAAAATATTTTGCTTTACTTGTGGAAAAAAAAAAAGGACATTTGAGCTAGAAATGTCCTGTTAAAGGACTTATTGGTACAAAATTCATTTGAGTACTAAAATCTACTACCTTTGACACCAAAGAACCTAGCGTTAAGTGGGTACCTAAAATAGAATAAACTTACGGTAGGAACAAACACTGGAATATTCCTGGAACAACGAGTGGTATCTTGACAGTGGAACTTCCAGGCACATGATTGGTGATGCATCCCTGTTTTTGAAACTCACCGATCACTGTGAAGGTAATATTGCTTTCGCAGATAATACTAAAGGATGCATTATCAGAAAAGGTACAATTGGTGAGAATTCTAGTATTGCTATTGAAATTGTTTGGCTTGTTGAGGGCCTTAAGCATAACATGAGCATAAGTCAATTATGTGATAGTAGTTATCAAGTTCTGTTTTACCCCTCGCACATCACTGTTAAATTGGAACCTAAAATGATTTTTATTACTACTAGAACTAGAAACACTTATAGCATTTCTTCAGATAATCTTACCTCTTAAGATGTTAAGTGTTTAGTTGCATCCGAAGATAAAAGTTGGAAGTAGCACGGGAGATTGACTCATATAAACATGAGGCTATTCTCCCATATCACAAGAAAGGATTTTATCAAAGGAGTACCGATACTAAATTTCTCAAAAGACAAGTTTTATGATGATGCCAAAAGGGTAAGCAAGTTCACACTTCCTTTAAACCCATAACTGATGTCACCACCTCAAGATCGAGCTCCTTTGTATCGATTTGATTGGACCAGTTAATACTATCTCCTTGGGTGGTGAGAAATATGCTTTTGTTGTGGTAGATGATTACTCTTATTTTACCTGGGTTCTCTTTATTGCAATAAAAATGATGCTCTAGAACAATTTATTCCACTAACAAAAAGGATTCAAAAGGAAAAAAGGATATTTCATTAAAAGGAATATAACTGACCATGGAATTGAAATTGATGAAGCAAAATTCGCAAAATTCTTTGATGAAAATGGTTACTTACCTAACCTTTTTGCAACTAAAACACCTAAATAAAACAATGTGGTAGAAAGAAGAAATAGGTCTTACAAGAAATTGCTAGGACTATGTTAAATAAATATGATATTTCTCAATTTATTTGGGCTGAAGCTGCCAACATTGCATGCTATGTTGCTAATCGTGTTCTTTTCAGACCTTTTCTAAAGAAAACTCCATATGAATTTTGGTATGAAAAAATTCCAAATGTATTGTATTTTCGTGTTTTTGGGTGTAAATATTTTATTTTGAATAAGGAATACAATACAAAATTCGATGTTAAAGCTAATGAAGGGATTTTTGTTGGTTATTCTAATCATAGCAAAGCTTATCGAATATATAATAAAAGAAAAGGGGTGGTTCAAGAACATATTCGTGTGATATTTGATGAACCTAACCCTGTCTTAACTAAGAATTCCTTGAGCAACAATCTTGCAGATTCCATTTCTTACAGCTTGGTTCTAGAACCAACTACCAAGCAAGATGATACTTTGGTTTCAAAAAGTTTCGAAGATAATATCAATCATGATGATGACATTACTAAAATTCCTCCAGTACCTCGAAAATTCAAGTATGCATCCGGTCATCCCTTAGACAACATTATTGAAGACCCAAACTCTAGAATCACCACTAGATCAAAGGCGAGGCATGATTTCGGAGATACTACCAATTATGCCCACCTATCATCCATTGAACCTAAAGATATCAAAGACGCTCTAAATGACCCATCCTAGGTTGACGCCATGAAAGATGAACTCGCCTAGTTTGAAAAGTAGTATGTTTGGTCACTGGTCGAACGTCTAATCGATCATCTAGTCATTGGAACAAAGTGGGTCTTCTAGAACAAACTAGATGAAGAAGGTAAGATTACAAGAAACAAGGCTCGCCTTGTTGCTAAACGGTACTCTCAACAAGAAGGTATAGATTACAATAAAACTTTTGCTTTTGTTGCAAGAGTTGAGTCTATTCACATGCTTCTTGCTTTTGCTTCTTATAAAAAGTTTTCATTTTTTCAAATAGACGTAAAGAGTGCTTTCTTAAATGGTTTCTTAAAAGAAGAAGTTTACGTTGAACAACCTCTAAGGTTTATCACATTAGACTTTTCAAATCATGTTTTCAAACTTACTAAAGCTCTTTACGGTCTAAAACAAGCTCTTTAGAGTTTGATATGAGCACCTTAGCACTTTTCTTATTTCAAACAATTTTAAAATTGGAATCAATGATACCACTCTTCTTACCATGCATCATGATCAAGATCTACTTTGCCAAAAGTTTGCTAGAGATATGCAACAAGAAATTGCGATGAGCCTAATAGGAGAACTTACGTTCTTTTTGGGGTTACAAATCAAGCAAGTGCCAAATGGAATCTTCATGTCCCAATTAAAAATACACGCTAGAACTTCTAAAGAAATATGGAATGGAAAATTCAAAACAATCACAAACTCTAATAAGTACCACCACAAAATTAAGTGCTAATGAGTACAGTAAGCCGGTAGATGAAAAAGTCTATCAAGGTATGATTGGAAGTTTACTTTATCTCACTGCTAGTCATCTAGAGATTATGTTTGCAATTTATTTATGTGCTCGCTTTCAGTCTAATCCTAAGAAATCACATTTAAGTGCTATAAAATGAATTTTTTGCTATTTAAAAGGATCAACTACTGTAGGCCTATAGTATCCACATGGCTCAAATTTTAATATTACAGGTTATTCTAATTCTGACTATGCTGGATGTAAGATTGGCTGAAAAAGCACCGGTGGTAGCTATCAATTACTTGGAAAATGCCTTGTCTCCTGGTCTTTCAAGAAACAAAGTGTCATTGCTCTCTCAACAACATAAGCCAAATATATGGCATTGGGGAGCTGCTGTACTCAGGTTTTGTGAATGAAACAAATTCTAAGTGATTACCATATGAAATTGATTGTGTGACAATTTTCTGTGATAACTCTAGTGCAATTAACATTACAAAAAATCCAATTCTACATTCTCACACAAAACATATTGAAATTAAGCATCATTTTATTCGTAATTATGGGGATACATGAAACATCTCTGTTGATTTTATTTATACTGATTTGCAACTTACTGATACATTTACAAGATCACTTGATGTTTAAAGATTTTCTCACCTAAAAATCTTTTGAGAATTAATAAAATGAAATACTTTGTACTAAAATTTAATGTTGGAAATACTGGGAATTTCTTTCTTTCTTTCATTTTTTTCTTTTTTTTTTTTAAGTTTTGTTTTCCTTCTCTGTCTGGAAAATTATTCCCTTTCCTTCAACCATCTATCTCCTCTAGCCGTTGTTCTCTCTCTCATTGCACGACCTTTCATCTTCACCAAATCTAAAACATGAAAATGTGGAAAATCAATAAATCTCAACGTAAGTCATCAAAACCCTCATTGAAACACCCAAGATAACGAAAATCCTCAAAACCTTCTGAAATTGAACCCACTCCATTATCAATCATTCTTCCACCTATGTCGCTAAAGTGGAAGGAAAATTCTAGCGACTCTTCTACATAGCAAACCAAACTCATCACCACCAGCCGGCATGGGCTTAAACTTTGTCAAGCGAGATCAGAAGAAGCCCATGGAGGCTTTCTCATCCAAAACCTTTGCCCAAAAACCTACTTGAACACAAATTGATTCGCTAAGAAGATTGTGACTCTGAATTAGAAAATGGAAACCTGGAAAAGAAAGGAGACTCTCCTAGACATGGACCAAATGAGGGTAACATAGAGACAAATTTCGCAACACCTTCTTCATCCCTTATTCCAGCCTCTGGTAACTACTCTCCAATTTTCTGTCCTCTATTTTTGAATGGAAAATTTCAACTGTGCTTGATTCCTTAAAATTCTTCAATGAGTCTACTAAAAATAAGTATTTTTCTAGTTTCTCATCTTGAAAGCTGAATCGTGGTCGAGGGGTTTTTTTTTTTT